>JAHWFP010231146.1:0-20810 GCA_023313725.1 Lithobius niger
ACACTCCCAACTTTTGCCCCAAGTTTTGCCATTGCTTTCTTGGCAAGTTAAAAACTTCCCAAATATACCAGTACGCTCAATATTTAAGCTGACGATAAAGAGCTGTTAACTGAAGATGTAAATTGAACATACGAAGTGAAAAGATAAATAATTAAAGTCCTCATGTCCACCATAGACGTCAGGGAATCGGATCCTCCCATAAAGACGGTGAAAACAAATCAAATACTACGGAAAGGTGATTTCTACAATGGTTAAACAAAACATCGAAGCAACCTTGACCGCAGCCTGCGCGAAACCTCCCAGAAGTACGATGGAAACGGTGGCGACCTCTTAAAAACAGGCACGCTCACTCATCAAGCTCTCAACACGTAGTTGAAAAACGCGTCCCTTCACCCGACTTACTGATTTTTTTTTTTAATATGTAAACAGAGGAACTCATTAAAAATATGTAAATCTCATTTCTGAATGAAGCTGCTTACTGAACATCGATTTCCCCTAAGAAAACGTCAGGAACTACTTCTACCAAAAGCAAAATTAAGGACCTTAATTTTGCTTTTGCTTCTACGTACCGTAAGGCTGGATTAGCGAATATCCTATTCGCGATCAAAAGCAAAACCGGGCTACAAACGCAATTTTTGTATTTAATCATCTGCATTTTTAATTTTGATTCTACAAAATTCTATTTATTATATTGCGCAAGTACCCTAAATCTTGTTTAAATTTGTTTTCCAAATTTTAGGATTGGGCTGTGCTAAGTATTTAATGGAATGAAGTCGCGTTTCATTGATTCGCTGGATCGTCGAGCTCTTCTACGTTAACGGCCAGATCGGCTAGAAATAAAACTAGTCTGCCCTTATAGTGATTTCACACGGAATAATTCGTGTCGGGCTGGGGGCTGGCCGCGGCCGGACGTGCCCAACCCTCTTTAGCAGATTCTGGAGGGCCAGCGCGACTTGATTTCAGACGGTTTAATTATAAGCGGCTGTTGTCAGCCTCCTTGTTTTGACAGCAACTGGTGGCGGGAAATTTTTAACTACTGACTACAATGAAGCTTTGTTAGCATTTCCAGCAGCGCGGCACGGCGCGCGTTCGGATTTCAGACGGAATAATTAAAGCGTGCCGAGCAGCGCCAGCCCGTGCTGGCTCGGGCTGGCCGGTTGTTGCGTTGCGGCCGTCGCGGCTCGCTTGCGCGCGGCATAGGACGGCACGACACGCAAACATTATTCCGTGTGAAATCCGCGGGTGCGGCATGGAATGGCGTAGCACGCAAACATTATTCCGTGTGAAATCTCTATTAGATGTTGAACCTGACCACTCAATTCACTAATGCCTTTTATTCGTCGTAATTTTGTAACCTACTGTCACCTACCTATTGGTATCTTTGCGTTATCTCACTCGGCTTTTGTTCGCACAATTTCTACCGTTTTGTATAATATCTTTGTACTTCCGCTTTCAGTACCAAAATGGCGGTTTTCTTACGAAGAAAGTAAGAATTGAGTAGTATTACTGTGATTTAGGTCTACAGTTTCTGTATTATTGTTATTATGATCATATTTTTATCTTTGGAGATGTTTAAGATGTTAGTGAACGTGAATTGAAGCTGATATTGACCTGTATTTTCTCGCGCAATTTTCTTTCAAACGGTATCGTACGTCAACGGACATATTTTCTGCCAATCTTAAAAACGTAAACAAACTTTTTGTGCCAGACTGTTAGTAGCAACGTATTGTGGGTCAATTGGTATCAACCTCTTCGAATCGAAAGCTGGAAATCTTAGTATCATATTTAAAAAAAATTAAATTATGTACATTTTTTTCGGGAAAAACTTAAGATTTTGATACCCCAAGCCCAGTCTTTCTTTCCATGTGGTCGTGTGTTTATTGAGACTAACTTACTAATCCTAAACCAGCGTTGTGCAAAGATTTTATTTACAAATGAAACTGAAAGTTAATCCAATTTTAGTTGTCAGCTTCGATTCATTATAGCACCCAAAGAAATGTGAATGGCAATTTATAATATAACAACTCATTAATTTAAATTAATGCGTAAATTACACGGTAATTGAAGTACACATTTCCGGGAAGGACATGAACGTTTCAAGCGGATACATTTGTTTCAGTTTTTAGGCTTATCTTTCAATTTGTAGTGGCATTCAAAAATTGCTGTCACCGTAATGACTTTCTGGTTACAGGTGGGTCGATGGCACAGGTTTTAAGACATTGGCACGTAATCGGCTTACCGACATTGTCTCCTAACAATCGGTATTTGCATCTGCCGTAACAAACAACGTATCGGCATCGGCTATTCAAACAAACTAATGCAAATTATTGGTATATATATATATCATCTGTTCAGCGAGAAACAAAACAAATAACATAGCCTATGCCGTGGTCAACAAGAAATTGGCAATGGGCTTCCGAAAATTGGCCCTAATTATCAGGTGCTAACGAGTCCCATTTGCGTGGAATTGTGTACTTGAGAATGGTTTCCCGTAGCAGCGAAACAAAAATGGCACAGTTGAATGTGACCCTAGCTGGGTTATTCCCTAAACTGGTGTATGTGAGAACCCAGTGTTCCAACGGCTAGTGAATGGTGGGTTAACGCAGATCTGGCATCTATTTATATCCCGCAGAAACAAAACAAATACGTTAAGAAACAAAAATACATGTCAGTTTTTAATTCGACGTGTCGCACATCGAATTAATGCGGTTGTGGCCAAAAAACGGGGGTACCCGATTTACGTCGGCGACATCTCCTCAAAAACCAGACACATTTGTTCAATTCTGATCCGACGAAAGTCAAGTATGCGGGTTAGTGACTTGCAGTGCGCCAGTACACAAGGTATTATACTGTAGTTAATTTAGTTAGGGTGGTATTAGTTCGCTAACCTCTAAAAAGGTCTCTGAGCGAAAAACCGTCGTCAAATAGTTCATGATCAGTGGCTGACGGCAACGCTTCCTCAGCGTAAAGGTGTGCGCTGAACGCCCATCATACGAAAAATTGTGGCGCGTAACTGCGCATTTCGGCAAGTTAGCTCTTCAACATTGCGGTCGGTTAGAGGCTATCGTGTACGTCCAGATGGCTCCCCTCTTATAGCGTAGAACAACACAAAGTGAGTCATCACTTACCTTTGAGGTGATCTGGATGATACACCGAATTTCTATGATTGAATCTGGATGGTTCAATGAATGCGATGCTCGTATAAGACTTGTGCTGTTAATTACTGTACCATCGTCGCTGCTTTTCGGGTGCGATATATTACAGTATTTTATTACGCGTATTTGTGGTGTTGTTTCCTATTGAACGAGTGAGCAAAGCGAATGATGTCCTGTTTTCACAGTGGCGGACTGGCCAGAGTGAGGGAAGGGCGGGATATTCCTAATGGCCTCTGACTTTCAGATTTTTTTTTAAATCCGTAACAGAAAGACTCACGTTAAGTTTTATTGGTTCGACATTAGTTTTAACCACAGATTTAAAATTACAAATAATAATAATAAAGATAATAATAAAACGCTAGTAAAACAAGTACTTTGTATTGAGTAGCCTAACAAAAATTGGCCACATGAAATTGCAGTGTTATATTCAATGTGGACTTTGTCACAATTTTCGTGTGAATATTTTAACTTTTGTTAATACACCTAAAAAGTGTAAATAAATTTAAAGTAGTCAACCTGACGTACCCTCAGCGCAATATGATTTATCCTACTCCCCCCCCCCCCCCCCACCACCACCACCAAATTACCTGCTGAATGTATGAAATATGGCGTTCGAAGATTTAAAAAGTGTAAAAGTCTGATGAACAAGAACAACGGGTACGGGAAACTGTACAACAACGAAACTTTCAGTTTGTTTTTTTGTAAGAATATCAATATCAGCGTCCGATGAAAACTTATCTGGTCAGTGATTGCATCGTCGCCCACAAGATTCTGGCTCATTTGCCGTATCGTAGTAGCAAAAGTTACGAGACAATTTTTTTTTAATATAATGTGCAATATAGTCGATATTCTTCAATACACCATGCATTCAGATTTTTTAATAGTGTCCTGTTGGTATGTCTGCCGTTCCAACTTCATACGTCAACTACAGATTTTTTGTATTCTACCATACGACACGTCGAATTACTAATGCAGTGTTAATGCATCTTGTTTTTAAAACTTGATTGTTCAAATATAAAACTGGATTTGCAGTAAACCCAGCATATAACAAAACCTACGTAGCAAAGCTTAAACAAAAGCTAGCTACATGAAATTGTGGTATGACATTTTTGTGTGTTATTTTATCGTCGGATTTAAAAAGTCTTAAAGCCTCATGAAAAAGAACGAAAAGGACGGGAAGCTGTAAAGCAATGAAATTTTCAGGGTTTTTTTTAACAAAAATAATAGCGTCAGATGAGAAATCCTTATCTGGCCGTTTTTAACATGATCGCGTGATCGCTCATTTGCCGTATCGCAATAGCAAAAGTTAGGAGACGGGTTTTTTTTTTTATATGTGATGTGCAATATGTATACGTTTCAGTGCACCACGCTTTCCGAATGTATAGTAGTGTCCTGAGTTTATGCTGCCTTTCCAACTGCATACGTCAATCGCATATTAATTTTCTATCCTTCTTCAGCATTTTTGTACCAAGCAACACGTCGAATTACAGATGCAGTGTAGTGCATCTTGTTTTAATTCGAAGTGTCACACATTGAATTAATGCGGTTGTGGCCAAAAAACGGGGCTACCGTTTTACGTCAACGACATCTCCTCAAAAACAAGGTACATTTGTTCAATTCTGATCCGGCGAAATTCAAGTATGTTGGTGGGACACTTGCAGTGCGCAAGTACAAAAGGTATTATGCTCAACAGAATATACGTACGCCATTTGAAGTATGATAACCTCTAAACAGGTCCTTAAGCGAAAAACCGTCGCCCGATAGTATACGATCTCTGAATGACGTCAGCCAAATGTCATCGTAAAGGTGTGCGGTCATACGAAAAATTGCGGCGTGTAACTGCGCAATTCGGCAAGTCAGCTCTTCAAATTGAAGTCGGTTAGAGACTAAGCACGGACATCGAGATGGCTCGTCTCTTATCGCGAAGTACAATACAAAGTGAGTCATCACTTACTTTTAGCGGTAATCTGGATAGTATACGGAATTTTTACGGTGGAATCTGGACGGTACATTGAATGTGAGGCGCGCATGGCCTCGCTGCTTTCCGGGTGCGATATATTACAGTATTTTATTACTCTTATTTGTTGTGGTGTTTCTTATTGAAAGAGTGAACAAAGTGAATGATGTCCTATTTTTACAGTGGCGGACTGGCCAGGGAGGGAAGGGCGGATATTCCTCCTGGCTTTGCATTCTCCGATTTTTTTTTTAAATCCATAACAGGAAGATTCGTGCAAGTTTTATTGGAATTACAAATAATATTAGTAAAGATAATTTTTAAAATGCTAGTAAAACAAGTACTTTGTATTGAGTAACCTAACAAAAATTGGCCGCATGAAATTGCAGTGTTATATTCAATGTCGAATTTGTCACAATTTTCGTGTGAATATTTTAACTTTTGTTAATACACCTAAAAGGTGTAAATAAATTTAAAGTAGTCAACCTCACGTACCCTCAGCGCAATATGATTTGTCCTACTCCCCCCCCCCCCCCCCCCCCCCCCAAATTACCTGCTGAATTTACTGAAAATATGATGTTCGAAGATTTAAAAATATAAAAGTCGGATGAACAAGAAGAAAGGGAACAGGAAACTGTAAAACAACGAAGCTTACAGTTTGTCTGTTTTTTTTTTTTTTTTTGTAAGAAAACCAATATCAGCGTCCGATGAAAACTTATCTCGTCAGTGATTGCATCGTCGCACACAAGATTCTGGCTCATTTGCCGTATCGTACGTAGTAGCAAAAGTTACGAGACAATTTTTTTTTAATATAATGTGCAATATAGTAGATATTCTTCAGTACACCACGCATTCAGATTTTTTAGTAGTGTCTTGTTGGTATGTCTGCCGTTACAACTGCATACATCAATTACACATTTTTCTTTATTCTGCCATACAACACGTCGAATTACTAATGCAGTGTAGTGCATCTTGTTTTACCCTGCAGTTGTGGCATTTAGTCTGACTAACACCTCATATTGCGGAGACATTCTCCTCTGAAACACTTTCGACTTTAGGAATGGGGGAAAAGACGGTTGCGATCAAAATAAAACTTGTCAAGGATGTTGTTTCAGCGCGCATTTGTGGGACCGGCTGCTGTCTTGTTGACCATGCCACAGATTAGAGAACGACATTCCTTCTCTAATCTGTAGTTCGTGTCTTCGTTCCGAGCCCCTGTGTTCTTACTCAGAAGATCAGCGAACTCTGTAAGAAATCAAGTTTGACCAGTTCAGGAGAAAAAAGGCAAAATTTCTAATAGCCGTTTCGGAAATGTACACTACCAGTAATTTTTGTATTCATTCCTGTAATGCGTCTTTTCCTGGAGGTTTTTAAACTTTGGATATGTCCAGCCTCGCAACCTGTTTGCACGTGTACAATAGCAGACCCTCGTAAAATGGTGTTAGCCAGCCATCTTCGCGTCAAGTTGGCTCACTTCTTTTAGTCCCTGATCTGTGGTCCCTCATCTTTTAGTCCCTCACCCTCGACTATGTCTTCGCCCTTGCTTTCGCCGAAAGAGTATCTCTCTAGATTCACTCTCACTGAACCTGGAAAACCTCTTCCTGACTTGGTGCCATCGCTTCGCCTTTAGCCGCGTGTTGCCATCGTCTGCATCCTGAACTTTCACCGAAAGTCGCCCCTGTTCACCGCAGGTTTTACTTTGCTTTGCCAGAAGAAGTCCTCCACCCATCGTTGAGGTCTCTAGCTATCGTCGAAAGAATCCCCCCCCCCCCCCAATCTTCCGTCTGGGTAGCCTCTAATTGTCTGGACTCACAGCCTTATGAACCACTGTCGACAGAAGCCTCGAGCTTTTGCCGAAATACGCCCTGGTTCCCCGTCAGACACCTCCCATCTTCCGGGCGGACTGTGGGTTTTCCTCATGAAACCTCATGTCTCCAACCATACTCCCTGCTTCGCCGGAAGAAATCTTCCCACTCAGCACAAAGGCTGCCAGTTTTCACTGAAAAAAGCCTCCCACTTCCGTGAAACCTCCGGTGTTCGCCGCTCGCAAACTGATGGACCACCGTCGACAGAAGACCCAAGCTTTCTCCAAAAGACTCTCCTGCTTCTCCACAGACGACACCACTATCGACATGAAACCCCACGTCATCTCGCCATCTCATTAATCGTCATCTCGCCGGAAGGAATCTCCTGCTCACCATAGAAGCCTCCAGCTTTTGCCGAAAAGAAGCCTCTTCCGTTAAGCCTCGGGTTCTCTCTGTTCGTAGCTCCAAGCTTCGCCGAAATCATCCTGACCTTCCTGCCGATAAAAGCATCTTCCTTTACCTCTTGGTGCCTCAGGTTTCTGAATGAAACCTTACATCTCGTCCACTGTCGTTTCGACCTTGCTTTGAACGGTGCTCCCTAGGAGCAGTACGGCTGCCCGACAGTTCTTATGCCCGACTACAATTTCCCAACAGGTCTGTTGCATGACAGTGATGTTTACCCGACAATGATGTTTCCCCGACCGGTGAGTTGCCCAACAGTGATGTTTGCCCAACAGGTGTGTAGCACGACAGTGATTTTGCCCGACAGGTGAGGTTCCCGACAGTGATGAATAAGAATTACCTCAATGCTCGGGTGTGGTTTTTCTTCCTCCTTTTACTTCGCCAGCATCATCGGTTTCTTTTCTCACCCCTTTATTTTTTTCTTCTTCTACACCCCATTCAGTATTCTCATTTATGAATTCATTCCTGGTTGCAATTTTGCATTGAGTTTTACAGTTTAAAAAAATATCAGCTTTATATATCTGCTTTGTTACGGTAACAGTTTTTTTTAATTGTCCCTCTGACCGTCGTGAAGTAGATAACCCACTCGTGCTCCCTAAAAACAAACAACAAACAAGATAGGGCAGTGCTTCGCCTGTGGGACCTTAAGGTTGCTGTGGGCTACGTACTTGTTTTTTTTTGTCGACTGGGAGATTTTATTAATATTAACGTGTATTTTTGAAAATTTTGTGTGTATTTAATGATGTTTCTGTATCTAATTCTGTGAAGCTGGAGACCAGATGTGGCTAATGCTCCGAAATTAAAATCAATAAAATGATATGAGGGCAGTGTATATTTGGACATTTCTAGTAATTAACCTGTTGGGCAAACATCACTGTTGAGCAACAGACCTATCGGGAAACTGAAGATGGGCAAATGTACCGTCGGGCAACAATACCAGACCCCACTCCCCTCGTCGTCGTCTGGTGCACCAGACCTCTCTAAGAAGCTCCCAGCTTTCACTGAAAGATGCCTCCAAGTTTCGCCAAAAGTCGCCTAGGACTTCTCTAAAGCCTCGGGTTTTCACCGCTCGTAGCTCCAAGTCTCGCTAAATTACATTATTCAAGCACCGAAAGGAGCAGCCAGCTTCATCGCACGAAGCCTCAGGTTTCTGGAAAAAACCTCACATCTAGTCTACAGTCGCTTCAATCTTGCTTTGAACGGTGATTTCTCTTCACCATCTAGAGCAATGTCTCGCCAAGAAGCCCCACCTTTCGCTGTAAGATGCCTCATGCTTTCGCCAAAAGAAGCGATCAATCTCACCATGAGGAGTCCCAGCCCCACCATTGCCATCTCCGGTACCTCGCTTCAAACTCAGCAGGATGCCGCCATCTGCTTCACGCGCAGTCTCCCGGTTTCACTAAGAAAGCCCCTGACTGCCGCGATATGAATCCTCTTTTCGTCGGCTCCAACCCATGCTTCATCACCGTGAACGAATTCACCAGAAATGCCAAGCTTTCACCGAAAGGAGACCTGATCCTTATGCTCTCGCCGACAGGTCCCGCTGTCTCAAACTTTTTCATCTAAGTGGGACTCGGCTTCTTTGCCTTGTCGACTTCCACGACACCGCACTTCCACGCCATTCTTCTCCTCGTTGGATGCCCTTCATGCGTCACCTCCAGGAACTATTTCCATCCATGCTCGTGCTTTCGCCGAAAGAATCCCTGCGCACCTGGCTCACTTTTGCCAGTCTAATTTTCGTCATCGGACCACGTTGGGCACTCTTCGACTTGGGTTTCCTCACCCGTCCATTGATTCGAGGTTGGGACTCTTCTAAGGTTCACGCCCCCGATGTTTGCACCTTTGCGGTGTCATTTCGCACAAACGCTGTGACTACCACACCAATCCTTGCCATATTTGTCTAAAAGGACTGCCCAATCATCGAACTCAAAAACAAGCAATCACTCCATTGACCAGATGAAGAGAAAGAAGGAAAAAGAACTCCTTCTCAATCTTCCTGTGAACTCCTCAACTTCAACCAACGAAATCCGGAAAAAGCTCCGACCCCACTCCAAGCTGGACGGTCTCCTCTTGCTCCTCATCAGTGGCGTAACGTGCGGGGTGCGAAAGGTGCAGTTGCAGGGGGGGGGGGGAGAGAAAAAAACTAAATATAAAAAAAATGATAGAGGGGGAGAGAGAGAGAGCAAAAAGGGAAGAATGAGAAAAAATAATCGAGAAATAATAAAGCAACACCCGTCGTAGCATCCGGGGACTGCAGTAGACACGAAAGTAAATGAAGATCAAAGTAAACTGCAGTTTGCCTTCAAGATGAATTATTATTTTTACAGCTTTATTATTGGTTTACATCTCAGTTATTAATGCTTGTGTGCACGAGTTGCCCAAACTTTTCCTGTATTTCTCCGCCTATCAGCATGTGAAAACAGCAATGCGGACGTGTGCAAGGCTTGCATTATTTTTCTTACTTGTTCCCGTGAAGGATTCAACTGCTGAACGATCGTTTTCCAAAATTTAATCTTAAGCTGGGCCCACACTTGACCCCAAACACCACGTTCGGTTTCTGGGCCCGGACTTTCAAACCAGGCGACACAAAAAGAGAAAACCTGACACCAGTCTTTCCATAGCCCGTCCACACAGGACCCCGAAATCGCGGCCAGGGCCCGGGCTTTAATAATTTTTCTCTCACTGCAACATTTTCGGCACTGCAGTTGTTCCTTTCTCCCCTCCCCTCCTTACTTTCCTTTTATCTCGATATTGTTTATCAGTACTAGCCGTCAAAACATTTCCATAAAGCGCGGTCCCGGACACCGACCACGTCCACACTTTAAATACGTAGGGTCGCGGTCTGAAGTCCCGTCTTTGACCAGGACATGAAGGTCCAGGTCAGGCCCAGTGTGGATAAATCAGGCTCAGGCCCTTTTTCTTTCTAGTGGGGACGGCGCTTAATTTACAAAGCAGCGTAACACTCGACCGGTTAACAGGTCTTTGTCATACTATTGATAGAAAATTGTTGTGAAAGGAAACTTTACTTCAATTTTACATTCAGGAGACGGGGGGGGGGGGGAAACATGACATTGGCGGGGGAGGCAGGGGATTTAATACCATTTACCAATCATATGTCGTCCTTTGTCATATTATGGGGTGGTACGGGGAAGGAGGGGGCCCCGCTCCATTTTCTTGCACCAGGGCCCACGCTAAGTTACACCACTGGTCCTCATTCTCCTTCTCCTCTGCCACCCCTTCCAAGCCGAACTTGCCTGCTCCTATAAAAGAAGATTCACATCCTGTTCCTCTATCATCCACCTACGTTCCTCCAGTCACGTCCTCCAACACCTTTTCAGCCCCGCCATTACCGGCACTCACGGCTCCTCCAACCAGCACAGCTCCTGTAGTGTTGTTGAAAAAGAAGGCCTCCACGAAAACTTCCTCCTCACTCGCTGCAGTTTCAAGGAACCGACCCTCACCTCTTTCTCGGTTTGACCCTCGTCCGTGGCGCCTGTCCCCACTCGGTGTTTGCCACCATCTCAACCTCTCAAACCGACCTAGGGACCCTCAACTTCAATTGAATCTCGCAACATCCCTCCATAATTCACGTCCAATTCTTCAACCTTCGAATTGGACCATCAGGATTCGTCCCTGAACAAGTCCAAATCGTCCTCTCCCGACTACGCCAACACTGTTTTCCTTCGCACAATTTTGAAGAAGGCTCTCCTCGGGGAGTCTCAAACGAATCACGAAAACCGCCTCTCCTGTTGCTTCATACATCACCGGCCTGAAGTCCAAGCTCAAATGTGCGAAGGATAATGAATCCAAATTAAAACTTAACGGCCAGTCTCGCTAAACTTAGAATGAACTTCACCTAGCCGACATCCGCATGAGAAAGTTGTCTCCCCTCCCCAAGTCAAGTGCGATCAGCAAAAAGCCTCTCCTTCCATCCGTTGCCAGGAGGCCCTTCAAAATTATTCGTCGTAATCCTCCCTCAAGCCAAATCTCAGCTGTTCCGAAACCAACCTCAACAGTCACATCCCAGCCTCAACCGAATCTGGTTAGGGCCATCCGTGCCATCAAATCAACTGTAAACGTGGTTCCTCAACCTTCCTCTTTTGACGCCATCCAACACGATGTCACCAAAGAATGGATCCATGCAAATCTAACAGCTAATTCACCAGGACTCACCATCTGTTATTTGATAGTAACTTCCACTGCCGGATAACCATCTCCCAACCAACACCAAAGACCATTCAATGTCATCTCCGAACCACGTCTGTCATGATGTAGGATTCAAAGCCCTCTATTTAAACTGGAAGTTCCCTGAGCCTTGCTAAAGCCTGGGACATTTTTCCCCGCCCGCTAGCAGAGAGCCTTGCGCATACATTCTGCGAAGTCTCGTTCGCCATGGGGAACCACCTCGCAACCCTGAGGTATCCATCATGTGACGACCCTCCACCTCAGTGACGAGGTCTACAAAATGCAAAAAAAAATTACAGGTACATTTCAGAAACGGCTAATAGAAAGCCAAATTTACAGGGGCCAGCCGGTTAAAATATTGGTTTCTATAGCCTAGCTAGGGACACTACCTATACACGCCCTACCTCCGCGCTTGAGTCCCCACAACACATCGAAAGGAAAATAAGGTGGCTGGCTAACGCCTACACACCATTTTAGGAGGGTCTGCTTTCGCACATGCGCAGACGGGTTGCAAGGCAGGACGTATCCATACAGTTTAAAAACCTCCACGGAAAGAAGCTTTACAGCAATGAATTCAAATATTACAGGTAGTGCAAATTTCCTAGTTAGGCTATAGAAACCAATTTTAACCGGCTTGCCTCGGTAAATTTGGTTTTTTTTAAACGAGTTTCGAATGCCATTTTGTTTCTCATGTTATCCGATGTTATTTTTTTCGGCTGTGACGTTCTTGAAAATGCGTAGTGTCAATATAGTCACAAAAGGGGGCACAAGGTTCATTTTTCTTTGAAAAAATATGTAGGCCTAGCCTACATTTTGATGGTTTAGATTAAATCAGTCATCCAATTGCTCCCTCCCCCTATTTTTTGGATGTGGAAAATTGTTGTAACGTTCCGCCAAAATATTATTGAGAAAAATTATTAATGTGTTCCGCAATTGAGAAAAAAAAATAGAGAAAGTATAGATGGTGCAATTAAACTAAAGTTCGGTTATAAAACCCACCTAAACGAGTAGTTACTGGGGAGAAAGTGCCGGGGGGGGGGGGGATCTACTCACTGTCATTTTTGGGGTGGGGAGGGGAGCTTGCATGACTCAGCCAGCCTGCACAATTCGTGACCTGTAAAGATGTGAAAATGTTGGCATTTTACTCAACTGACAAGCACCAAATGTTGTGACTAAACATTAGTCCTGTTAAATTAAAATTAGCATGCAGCAGTAATATTTCTTATCCATTTGGAGGCCATTTTTATTTTAAAATGTTCAGTTAAATATTTTTTTTTAGAATAATTTCAGAACGGTTGTAGCTAAAAGCTTGTGGTTTGCACCATTCGAAAGCTGACGGAAAAACGGTTAAAATGATGTATTTGAATGCCAAAATCGGTGAATATTAGCGAAATTATCATGATGTCCACACACAAGTCGCAGGGAGAAAAATCGAAAAAAATAACATCGAATGTCAACTCAACATTGAACGTATGCTCGATGTTGACAAAACATCGACATCGCGATGTATTAATTGAAAATTGAACAAAACTATTATGGACATTACTAGAGGAAGCCCGTGCTATGCACGGGGCCGGTCACATTTCCCGGCACTCTTCCCGACGACTTGTCAGATTGATCGACCACTCATGCCTGGCTCCTTTTTGGCTGCAGGTAGAGTGGGAAGTGCATTTTCAATGCGGGCGTGAGGAGGGGAGGAGTGGTTTTCCTTTAGGCTTTTCTTTTCCTTGGCCTCCGATATTATAATAAAGATACGACTATCGAAAATTCGCAGAATACTGATGAGTATTTGTAGTTTTTAATTTGAGCGTCAAGACGATTTTTTCCCGTAACCACATGACAACAGAACAATGTGTGGGCTGAAAAGATGACTTTACGTGTGTCAAATACAGCACGGGATTGCCATGTGAGGGACTGGAGTCACTTGCGATCCAAGCAACTTAACCCATAACCGCCTGAAAAAACTTTCAGACCCTTTTTTTTTAGGGTACTCGGGTCGGTTCTCGGATTCGAACCGGCATTCTTTTGGTTTGGAGCCGACGACGCTGACCACTGGGCTGTGACTGCCTGCTTTTGCCCCGGGGACCCCTCACAAAGCTCGCACTGGGACCTAGTTTTTCGCTGTTATACGCTGAAGGCGTACGTTCGTATCTAGGCGGTTACTCAATTGCAACCAATAACCCATACCCGCCTGAAAACACTTTCAGACCCTTTTTTTAGAGTCCATATGGACTCGGGTCGGTTCTGGGATTCGAACCGGCATTCTCTTGGTTTGGAGTCGACGACGCTGACCACTGGGCTGTGACTGCCCGCATTGCTCACGCTGGGACTTAGTTTTTCGCTGTTATATGTTGAAGGCGTACGTTCGTATCTAGGCGGTTACTCAATTGCAACCAATAACCCATAACCGCCTGAAAACACTTTCAGACCCTTTTTTTAGAGTCCATGGACTCGGGTCGGTTCTGGGATTCGAACCGGCATTCTCTTGGTTTGGAGTCGACGACGCTGACCACTGGGCTGTGACTGCCCGCTTTGCTCACGCTGGGACTTAGTTTTTCGCTGTTATACGCTGAAGGCGTACGTTCGTATCTAGGCGGTTATGGGTTAGAATCTCAAAGGGATAAAGCATTCATTCGAGAGTATGAATGCAAAATTTACAGGTAGGGCCTAATGCATAGTACGAACGGCACATAGAAGATAGCATTCCCTCGAACGGCACTTAGAAATTGGCATTCTTTAACAGAATGGGCAATCTTTAAAATACCAGATTATTTTTCCCTTAAAATTTCTATCCAGGTCAAGTATGTAATTCGGCAGGGATTCAGTTTTAGCGATTTGTGTAACAGTTCCAATTAAAAGTATCCACTCATGGGTTTCTTTAATGCTTAGCTAATTTTGTGTCACAGAACTTGGGACAAATTCACATGGGCTAGAACTAGTGCTGTTTCTCTGCACCAGGGCTGCAGAAATAGTGAACCTTTCACCGAAAACACTGGACTCTACAAGTTTTAGACAACCGTTGTGCGGCACATCACTGGCGTTCACACTGCACAGACCCCCGAGAGAAAGGCACAATACATTTTGTGAGTAGACATTCTCCACACACAATTTAGGCCACGCTTTGAACTAATGTCACCAGACATTTTTTGTTCCATGTTTCCTATAAGAGAGAATATTTAATTAGTAGGACAAAATGTTAAGTGCATTAAACAATCTTTTTGATAGGAAATAAATGATTTTTCAAGTAATGTATAATGTAGCTAATCTGTATCTTATGCCCAATCTTGATGGTTAATAGAGTCCTACAGGCTATGTTAGTCTAGGTTAAAATTATTTTAATTTTTTATTTTGATTTTAGTAATAAATAATGCACCCACTCATTTCGAGCCCAGCTCTGAAGTACGAAAAGTCTTATTTTACCGGGGATCAAAATTGGTTTCGATTGCCTAAAACGAAAATCTACACTACCTGTAAATTTTTGAATTCAGTTCCTGTAATCCTTTCTCTCCCTTGAGGTTTTTTCTCGCTTTCGATCCGGCCAGTTGCGTAACCCAACTCCGCATGCGTCGTGCACAGCCCTCCTATAAAAGCTTTCAGGCGAGACGGCCCGCCATCTCTTTTCCTCTCGAGTCTCTATCTGTCATGGTGCCGATTCAAGAGGGGAAGTAGGGTGGGTACAGGTAGTGTTGCCTATATTTTCGTTTTAGGCAATAGGAACCAATCCCCCCCCCCTTCCAATCCCCCGATAAAGTTGGGCTTTCTAATTGCCGTTTCGAAAATATCCACTACCTGTAGGCTAAATTTTTGTATTTACAGTTGACCTTGTCATTTATGGTGGTGGGCACCACATGATGGCTTCCCAAGCGTGCCCAAAAAGTTACACTAACTTCGCATTTTATTTAAAATAAACAGAAACAGTCAGATTGGATTTTCTTTCAGAAAATGTGGTGGCCTTAAAAAGGGCCGTTTTCTTAAAGATGGGGTTCTTGCATCCGTCTTCTTGGATGGTCTTCGTTTCTGTTGTGGAGTGCTTAAGGGGGTTGGACGACACATCTGGTTGCCGCAAAGGACCCCAGACAGTGTAGTCCATTTCTCGTCGTGACACGTCCCTGAAGTAGAGGCTTGTGATGACAAGTGGCTTCTCCATGATGAGGCATGGAGGATTTCGGAAATGGAGACTTGACTGTAGAAGGCCCATGAAGTGGATCGAGTGCCCCGAATTTGTGCTGTGACCTTGATGTTGTTGTCTACTTTCCGGTTCATCGCCAATGATGTTTGTAAGCGCTGGAATGATGATTGGCTTTGAGGGTTCTGAATGTCTTTGCGTAATGTCTTGACTTGAAGGTCTGGACGAGGCCTCAGGTGGATAAACTTGCAGTTATCAAAGAAGAAGCAATAGGCTGAGTCACCCGAGAGTGCTTGCATCTCGCTGCATTGATGGCTTGTTGCCAGTGATGTTAAGAAAATTGACTTTCGTGTAACATGATTGATGTGACATGTTCGAATTGGCACGAAGGGTTGTTTCATGAAAGCGTTCAAGACAATTGAAAGGTCTCATTCCGGGAAGATGTGATGGATTGAGGGGTGTTCCACTTCGAAGGATTTAAGAAGCGTGGAAATACGAAAGTCTTCATGAAGGAGCGTTGCTGGCAGCTTTGAAAACGGAATTTAAAGCAGAGCGACACACGAGGATCGTTCGAATTGTGGGCACGTGTCGAAGGTTTGCAGAGCAGTCACTGAAGGAGCGAAAGAACCAGTCTTTTCTGCCGGGTCTCGGCGGGGGAGGGTCCTTGTTGAGCTCAAGCGGTTCAGCCTTGTCGAGGAGAGTTCCACCGTTGCGAAGGAGGGTCGTAAGCAGCGTGGTAGATTGACCAATCTTGGCTCGTTCTTTAAGGTTGCTTTCACGAAAGCCAAAGCCGAAGCCGGTAACGAGACCTCTGTTCTTTGTTGGTTCAGAGCCAGGCGGAGGCGGTTTGTAAAGGAAGCAGTCACGGACTATGTCTTTAACGCTCCTGAGTAGATCGCAGAGTGGGAGTGGCATGGCCGTTGGATCGTTATCTGCTTGGAAGGAATACTTAAAATGATCCTGGGATGGGGCTTCGAAGTTTACTTGTGGGTTGTAGTGATGACGAAATTCTCAGAGGGCTGAAGCTGAGGCATTTTCGGGAGCGGAAGATGGAGGCTGAATGTATGGTCATGGATTCGGTGCAGGAGGCCGGCGTAAGATGTTATCAATGTTGAGAACAAGAGGACTAGACTGACGTTTCTTCAAGAGGAGGTCGGGGTGGAGTGCTTCCTTTTCCGGGTGGATTCATTTTCGGATGATGAAATCCATTCTTGAGTGTAGGATTTGCTGTGGGATGACAAGGCGGTGCTGGGGCCGAACGCCTGATCTTGTAGTTAAAGCCTCTAATGGCACGATCCACTAAGGTATGGATATTTTTTGCCGAGAGCTGTTGTGTTCCTGTGGTATTGGCCGAAAGGTGGGACGATTGCCACGAGGAATGTGACGAGAAGTGAAGTGGAGTGTCGGTAGGGTGCGGCGGACTGCCTGGATGCTTCTTATCCTTCTTGCGCTTTTGAGGCAAAGGCACGCGTTCACAGCATGGGACTGACAACACCGAGATGCAAGCCGAGGTGTTCACTGGAAACGAGGTTGATGGGAGCCAAGGAGGAGATGGAGAGGGGCAGACAATTACAACATTTGGGTCCACTGGAGGAGGGCTAGCCAGAGGCGATGGAGATCGTGAAAGTGTAGCCGTCGAATTTTGAGGGCGAGCCATGATGCTTCCTTCGGATCCAATGGTTTTCATTCTTTCGGAAGTCGAAGGCTTGGTGTGAAGGCTGGACTTAAAAGCCGGAGAGAAAACGAAACGACCACCTTGAACGAGAGCTTGAGGAAAAAGTATGGTGGGCCATCTCGCCCGAAAGCTTTTTATAAAAGGCTGCACATGACGCATGCACAGTTAAGTTACGCAGCTGGCCGGATCTAGAGAGGTAGAGGATATTTTTGAAATGGCAATTAGAAACAAAATATTTTCTAACTGCAGTGTAAGTCAGATTCTGAACCACTAGTTTACAGGTACTCGCATACTACAATACGAGGAATGGTTTATTCTGCACATGGTAGGGATTAAAGTGAGCACATTTTAATAAGGCCCTGATCTGGGGAAACCCATGTTAGAACATGCCAGGTGAAGAGCACCCCAAAGGCTCACAACAAAATTTGTATGATCTGTTCGGGGAGGGGGAGGGGGAACACAATGAAAGGAAAATTTCGAGAGTTCCTTCTCAGTACAAGTCTGAAGCCCCCTCCCCACCCGTGCCTACAGGTAAAATATTTCGTCTCTCTTTACGATTTAGTTCGGTTTTCGGCTAAACTAGTGTGGTCAGGGGCCTAACTTCAAAAGTTACGGCCCAGTGAGGCCCCACTTAATTGAAAAAAAAAAAAAACGATGCAGGTTTTGCCACACAAAGCGACAGATCAGTTCAGCCCAGTGAGGGCCCCACTTAATAAAAAAAAAATGCAGTTTTTGACGCACAAGGTGAAAGCCCACTGCAGGCCCCTTTCGTACAAGAAAAAAATTCAGTTTTACCCAACAAGGCGAGAGCCCAGTGGAGGCCCACCCTTCATAACAAGAAGTAGTTTTTGCCATACATCACGAGAGCCCAGAGCCCATTTTTTTTTAATTTTGCAGTTAGAAAAAAAGTTAAGTTGGGGCCAGTGCGCCCCCCCCCCCCTCCAAAAAAAAAAGTCGGTTGGCCCAAAGGCTTCTGCTACATGCTAGGTAGGCCACGAGTGTCGTTCCGTAAGGTGTAGTCTTATTGTTGCATTCTGCAAATGGGGCGGAAGTAGGATACGATGAAGTAAAATACACTTTATCGAACTGGCCTGCTTGTACAAATTACTTAGTTTAGGAAACTAACGTAGTTGCATGTACACATTTCAGTTGGCTTCATTGTTGCAAGTTAAGTTTGGTGCCACACAGGTAAAAGAGGGTGAACTGAACAAAATCAAACCAAAAGATGGTAAACTAAAGCAGTGGGAGAAAAAATCATCGACTTTCGGAAAATTCGATAGTTAGTCCGAGGGAACTTGCATAAGGGACCGGTCATTATTTATGGCTTGAGAGGAGGCCAAAGGAATAAAAATGTGACCGCCAAATTTTCGGTGATTCCCCCCCCCCCCTTCGAGTCCCTGAAAAAATCTTGCTCTCTCCCCATTCAAGGTCCAAAAATTATGTACCCCTCCCCTACCCCCCAAAAAATGCGCTTTTTATATAGCCTACCTAATGAGACTGTCTGCAGATGATTTCCTATAACCAAGATTAGTACAGTGGCCAAATTAAGTAAGCAGCTCTCCATACCGACAGTAACGGTTAGGTGAAAGGAAATATGTCTCATTTTTAACGAACAGACATGTTGGTACAAAAATGTTGTATAAAATGTTCCTTACACCCATCTCTTGTCGTGACTGATACAAGTATGATGAACACACTGAAGCCAAGAAACGAGGTGCCAAGGCTTTTCTACAAAGTTCTTTGTAAAAACTGTACTTGCAATAATGGTACTACTAGCTTCAAAACCTTGTAAACACTCACATAATGGGGGTCAAGGGGGGGGGGGGGGCTTGCCCCCAAAAAGCTGAGGCGTTTTTAGAAACTTTTCAAGATGAAGTGCCACTTTTGAGATGCAAAAATGAAAATGGCTTTTCCTGCCAGTATGGTCAAGTGTGTTTTGACAACCCAACCCCACTAATGGCGGGACAAAATTCATGACCCCCCACCCCGTCGAGAGGATCCAAAATATTAATACCCCCCCCCCCCCCCCATGGTAAATAATGACCGGTCGTAAAAGTCAGTGACTCCTTTTTTTGGGGGGAGGGGGGGGGGCAGATCGTACTGATAAGCAATACTCTCACTTAATATTTCCACTGGAGTTTGGCAAGCCAAAAAGGAAAAGACAACATAGTACATACACACAGTAAAAAAGAGCGACGACACAAAAATGAAAAAGTAAAAATCGTACCTCAAGATCGTAGCCTACTCGTTTCTTGCCGACGAGTTTGCCACCAAACAATGTAAATCCTTCCGAGGGCAGAACTTCAAGGCAGAATGGCCGTAGAAAACGAAGAGGTAGCTAGAATTGTCACACGTTGCGGCTAGGAACATGGGAAGAATAAGTGTCTCTCGTCCGATTTTTTTCTTTTTTTTTTTAATGAACTAAGAATTACCTGCTGAATAATGTTTTCCTCTTTCATTTTTGGGGCAAACGCACCGTTTGGCCGTGATTCAGGTCCAAAGTTAGCACTACGGGAGGTAGGCTGTGACGCCATCTTGTTGCCGGCAGGCTGGCTCGAAGCACACGGCGCCGCGCAGGAAAGCATCAACTGGGCCAAAGTCCGTCAAGTGAAACGCCAAACCCCAACCAGTTAATTACAAGTGAAACGCCAAACAGAAGCCGGTACCTATAACCTAACCTAACGACAATAACAACAAAACCAAATTAAACTGACAATAAAAACCCACTTATGTGAACTGTTTACGGGAAAAAGATGTCAGCTGGGAACATGGAACTCTTGTATGTCTGTCAGTGCTAAAGTGCGGCTTTCATTAATTTCTGACGGCCAAACTAAGCCTTTGCCCCAAAAATGGTATGGGAAAATGTTGTTCAGCTGAGCATTTTACGTAATTCTAGCGCAACGTGAAATTGATCGGTGAGGAGACACCTATTCTTCCCATACGCCAAGTTTTCTCTCAAAACGTTCTACGTATAGCTCGCATATAGTTGTCATTTACAGATTCTATAACGAACGCTGAATACATACACAAACCAGAGCACAAACGCTAGCCGCCATGAAAGGCGGCCGGCCAAGAAAGTTACTGTAAGAATAAATTGAGTTGAAAAGTGCCGTCTAAAAATTTTACAAATAGACATTTTTTATCCTAATTTAAGAAGAAAAATAATACGTACAATATCTTGTGGTATAATTGAATTAGACTTTATTGCTGAATTTAATAGTTCAAAGCGACCAACGAGCTGGGGGTGGCGCTAGCGAGATTTTTAGCGCGAAGCTTCGCCGTTTCAAGGGGGCGTCGGACGAACGTCTAACTGGAAAATCGTCTAATGGGATAATTGTCTCAAATCTGCCTAAAAAAAATCTGGAAAAGCATCTAAACGGAATATCATATAATGAATAACTGTATAATGGATAAACGTCTCACTGGATTAACGTCTAACTGCGGTTTC
>JAHWFP010231148.1:0-27819 GCA_023313725.1 Lithobius niger
GGTATGGTAAAAAAAACCGGGAGCAGGGTGGATTACAGGTACTACGATGATCCTAACGATCTGGTCGAAAGACTGAGGCTTTTGTACGGGTCAACCCAAGCGGGTCACGACGGTCACAGGAACGAAATGATAGAAATTTTATCGGAATTGGAACAACGGAGGGTCATTATCGCTAGAGAAAAAAAGAACGCTTATGAGAATTTAGGTTTACGATAAAAAAAATGTTGTATAATAAAAAAAGACGCCAAGATGAAGTATTGCGTGAAATGTAAACGATCCACACCTAACCGGCCCGAACCTCCTACTATTATTACATCGAAAAATAACAGAAGTATGGAAGTCTACTTTTGCGAAGTGTGCGGAACGAAAAGAGCTTCCTTCATCAAGTCTGGGAAAGGAATCGTAAATAAAATCGTAGACCATTTACCGGTAGAAGTACATTTACCCGGATATCAATATTGTGGACCAGGAACAAAACTAAATCAGAGATTAGCTAGAGGAGATCCTGGAATAAATAAACTGGATGAAGCGTGTAAAGAACACGACATTGCCTACTCAAAAAGTTCAAATTTAAACGAACGGCACGTCGCCGATGAAATTCTTATATCTAAAGCTCGAAAAGTACGAAAGGATCCTTCGACCTCTTGGAGAGAAAAATTAGCCGCTGCGATCGTTAAAAAAATCATAGGGACGAAGCTCAAGTTCGGAATGGGAAGAAAAAAAAACGAAATGGATCAACTCGTAAACGAACTCCACAAACCGACGCGGAAATATTTTCCGAGGCGGAAAGTGATTGTGCGGAGTCTGAATGATCTATGGCAAGCGGACTTGGTGAAAATGATACCTTACTCTAACGTTAATAAAGGATTTAACTACCTACTGACTTGCATTAACGTCATGTCCAAGTTTTCTTGGGCCATTCCCCTTAAATCAAAATCTGGTATACTCGTTACGGAAGCTTTTAAAAGGGTTCTCGAAGGAACGACACCCCCTAAAAATTTACAAGTTGATTTAGGTAGTGAATTCTACAATAAAAACTTTAAAGCGCTCCTTAAGCGTCACAACATCAACCTGTACTCTACCCACTCTGAGATGAAAGCGAGCGTGGTAGAACGTTTCAACAGAACGCTGAAAACTCGCATGTGTAAATGTAGTGTATGAGTTAAGGTGTAGCTAACTAGTGTTAGCTACTTTCATTACCATCCCAAGTGGATACCTCAAGTGGCCTTATATATATTCTTGTTTAGTTGTATGCACACCCACTAGGGTGTCTGGTGCATAATAAAGTATATAAAGGCTTGCTGGCCTTGCCAGTTGTTGCCTAGCTCTAACTACTCCTCTAGTCGTTACTCTGTCCGACCACACCTTGATGGTGTGGGCCCTTGCTAAGTTAGAATCCACATGTGTAGTAACACATATGTTACATTGGCGACGAGGATGATTTAGTTAAATACTAACTTAACAGCATACCAGAACTGGATTAAGTTCCAGGCTGGAATTGCAACCTAGACATTTGGTAAACTCAGGCTTAAATGCTATGGGGAACCAATTTAGGCAAATGAAGATTACCTCACCAAAAATCCAGGACTGACTGTTAGTAGACTGATTTCTGAGGTGGCAGCTCGGATAGCAGTTGAAAGCAGCCGAAGTAGACGTTGGATCAGCGATTTCTTGTTCAGCCGGCAAGAGGAACGTTTGATTACCCGTTCTTCTTGGATTTGGAGGTATTTGTAGGAGTTAAGTCCCTCGTATGGGTGAAGACTTGTTCGCAAGTGTGCCACATCAAAAAGCATTCTGCTGGCATAGTGTCGGTTGGAATGCGGTGCATTGCGTGCAAGTAGGGGATTAGGCAGCCAATTGTTGATTTGTTAAAAACTCATGACTTGTTTCAGGTTAAATGGAGTAAAGAGCAGATTAATTGTTAAAAAGAATACTGTGTGCAAAGCGTGTTCTTGTTGTCAGCTAGTGATATTTTGTAAAGATTTGTAAGCAAATGTTCATACTTAAAAAGATTACAGAATACGCAAGTAGCTGATAGTTTATTTAAACTTACTGCTCAAAAGTTTAAAGTTAAAAATTACTCTTAAAGGTAATGGGAAGGCTATTTGGGCCTATATTGAAGGTAGTGATTTTTCTACTTATTTTATCGCTTATGAGCGATGAGGATGTAACTTTTAAGAGTTCAGCTAATGCATCTGGTCTAAATACGTCTAGTAGTTGGAGTACCATTAGTGGGTCTTTGATTTCTGTTAGCTCTAGTATTAGTACTAGTAATTTAAACTTTGAAAGTGTGTCTGAGGGTTTCGTCAGAATGGGTGAAGCACCGCCAAGAACACACAAAAAGTTTGAGGCTTTTGATGCCACTAGTGAAAGCTGGACAGTATATTTGGAACGAGCTAAATTACACTTTGATGCTTTTGACGTACCAGATGAAAAGCAAGTTGCAATACTCCTTTCAAGCATAGGTAAAAAGACCTATGGCTTGTTGAGGAATCTATGCTCGCCTGATGCTCCTGCATCTAAGTCACTTGACGAGATAGATGAATTGCTAAAATGTAACCTGGACCCTAGTCCTAGTTTTATTTATGAAAGAGTTCAGTTTATGCAGCGAGTGCAAGCCCCGGGTGAAAGTGTTGCAACGTACATTCAGGAGTTGAAACGCTTAACTGTAAGTTGTTAATATAAGGAATTCCTAAAGGAGGGTTTGCGAGACAGGTTTGTCTCTGGAATTCGAAATGCAAAAGCTCAGGAAACCCTTATGACAATGGAGCCTGAAAAAGTGACGTTTGACAAAGCCTGCGAGGTTGCACTTGCTCAAGAAAGGGCTGAACAAAGTGTTAGTAGTTTTCAGGGGTCATCCACTCACCAAGTAAGAGATAAGCGTCCAAATTTTAGAACTAAGGCGGATTTAACGTGCTATTGTTGTGGATACAAAAATCACGTGAAAACAGAGTGCAAATGGAGGAGGGAAGCCTGCTCAATTTGCAGGGAAGTGGGCCACCTGAAACGAGTATGCAAGTCTGGCAAGAAACCAGGCTCTAGTAGCAGCTCGGGCACCACTACTCCTAAGCCAAAAAGGGCAGATAACTCTGGTAAAAAGAAATCATTTAAGTACAACAAAAAGAAAGCACATCATGTAGAAGAATCTGGAAATTCAGATTCAGGCGCCACTTGTGTTGAGTCGGATGATAGCCTGAGCTCTAATATATATACATGTCAATTCAACAAAGTGGATTGTACATTGTGAATTAAATGGTCATAAATTGCCTCTCGAAGTAGATTCTGGCTGTGATTCAACTCTAATCCCTCTTAGTTGGTATAATAGTTACTTTTCGGATGTTAAATTAATTCCTACCAACATCACGCTAAAATCGTGGGTTGGGGAGGTAGTCAAACCGTTAGGAGTAATAAAACTAAATGTTAAATTGAACAACCAGGTTGAGAAACTGAGTGCTGTAGTGGCACCTGGCAATCAACCTGCCCTTTTGGGAAAAGGGTGGATTAGGAAATTTGAACTAAGCATGAGTCAGTTCTTTAACATCGAGGTTCGTGATCCTGAAGCTGTTACCGAATTTGTAGGCTCTGTTACTGACAGTGACATCTTTGAAAGGTTCCCCGACCTGTTTAAACCGGGACTGGGAAAGTTCAGGGATTTCAAGGCCAGTATCAGGCTTAAGCCGGGAGCCAAACCTAAATTTTGTAGGGCCCGACCTGTGCCTCTAGCTGTTAGAAGCAAGGTGGAGTCTGAAATCAACCGATTGGTTCAGGAGGGGATTCTGAAGCCGGTAGATTGTTGTGCCTGGGCAACCCCAGTAGTGTTGGTCTTCAAACCTGATGGCAACGTTAGGATTGTTGGCGACTACAGCATAACGGTCAACCCGGAACTAGAAATAGAATACCACCCCGTTCCTAGAGCGGAAGAATTGTTTGGTAAACTGGCTGGTAGTGACAGGTTTTCGATCATCGATCTGAGTGATGCATTTCTGCAAGTTGAGCTCGAAGAAGACTCTAAACCCGCCCTTACAATTAACACCTTTTTAGGGTTATTCCAGTGGCAAAGAGTTCCATTGGGCCTAGCGAGTGCTCCTGGAATTTTCCAGAAGCGCATTGAACATGTGCTGAAGGATATTCCTAAGTCACAACCTTTTTTTGATGATATTTTGATATCCGGAAAAGGTGAGGGGCATGACCAGGCATTGTTTAAAGTATGCTCAGCCTTGCAAGAAAATGGTGTTCGAGTCAAAAAGGCAAAATGGAAAATAAATAAAGATCAAATTAACTATCTTGGTTTTGTCATTAATAAAGATGGAATGTCTAACCTTCCAGAGGTTCTTGATGCCATAAGGCTTGCGCCGGAGCCCAGTAATGCTCAAGAGTTAAAAAGTTACTTAGGGTTTATGAGCCAGTATCGAAAATTTGTGCCACATTTGGCATCTCTGCTAGCTCCCCTAAACAAGTTGTTATCACCAAAGACACCCTGGCTCTGGACAGCTGAATGTTCGGAGGCAGTGGCTAACGTAAAAAAAGCATTTTTAGACTCAAAGGTTCTGGTGCACTATGACCCAAATCTCCCTTTAAAACTCGTTTGCGACGCGTCCCCCATAGGGGTGGGCGCAGCACTAGTTCATACAATGCCTACTGGGGAAGATAGACCTATTGCATTTGTTTCACGGGCTCTTAGCAGGGCTGAACTTTTGTATGCCCAGTTTGACCGTGAGGCATTTTCAATAGTGTTTGGGGTCAAGAGGTTCCATCAATATCTTTTTGGCAGGAGGTTTATACTGCAGACGGACCAAAAAGCGTTGCTTTGGGTGTTTGGTAGTAAGGTTGCCATTCCAGCTATGGCTGCAGCTCGCATTCAGCGTTGGGCACTATACCTGAATGGCTACCATTTTGAGCTCCAACACATCCCGGGCAAAAAGAATTTAACAGCAGATTATTTATCTCGAATGCCTTTGCCGTACACGCCTCCTGTTGAAAAATTGCCAGGTTATCAAGTTATGAACTTACAGACTATTGAATCTTTGCCTGTCTTGTCGGACCAACTGGAGCGATTAACGCTTAAGGACAAGGTTTTGTCCACAGTATTCCGTTACACAAACGAGGGTTGGCCTGACAAGGTTGGTGACGAAAGTTTAAAACCATATTTGCACCGTAAAAATGAGTTATCATTAGAAGGAAAAGCTATTTTTTGGGGGCACAGATTGGTAATCCCAGAAATATTTAGACCACATGTGTTAACAGAATTGCATCTGGGTCACTGTGGGGTGGTGCGAATAAAGGCTCTTGCGCGTTCAAAAGTCTGGTGGCCTGGTATAGACAAGGACCTAGAATATACTGTAAAAACCTGTGAGGCTTGCCAACTAGATAAAGAGGATTTTTCAGGACGAAAACATGTATGGGAGCGTCCAGCAAAACCATGGTCGCGAATACACATTGATTTTGCAGGACCTTGTTTTGGAGGAAAAATGTTTTTATGTATCCTGGATGCACACTCAAAATTCCCCTTTGTGTTTCAAATGAAAACAACTACCAGCGCTTGTATTATAAAAATATTGAGGGAATTATTTGCTACATTTGGATTGGTGAAAATTTTGGTCTCTGACAATGCACCAAATTTCGTTAGTTCAGAATTTACCAGTTTCCTAAAGGAGTGTGGCATCAGGCACATAACTAACATTCCGTATTTTCCGGCTAGCAATGGTGCAGCGGAAAACCTGGTTCGTTCATTTAAAAAATCTGTAAAAGCTAGTTTAACACAAGGTCTAAGCTTAGAGAATTCACTGTTAAATTTTCTAATGGCTGCACGCAATGTACCGCATAGCACAACGCAACGTATACCAGCGGACATATTTCTAGAAAGACATCCGAGAACACGCCTATCGCTAATGATACCATCTGCAAATGACAAGTGTGAAATTGCACAAGACCGTCAATTAAAACCAACAACCAATAAGCCACAAATAAGCTTCGAAGTTCACCAACCTGTATGGTTTAGAGAGTATAAGCCAAACTCGAAACACCGATGGCAAGCAGGAAACGTGATTCGAAATGATGGAAATTTGCGTTATGCTGTAAAAAATAAAACTGGTGAAGTTTACAGGAAGCACGCCGATCAACTACGTAACAGAGAGGAAGTCGCATCATTTTCCGGTTCCGAATCGATCAACTGGCGTGAAAACCCAGTTTTTTAGTCACCAGAGGGCGTAAGCTCTCGAGCCGAAAGTAGAGGAATCGAAACTGAAACAACAAGCTTGCGACCGCCGATAGCAAATGACACAGTGCGTTCGGAAATGCCGAACATTCATTCAAGATCTTCGCCTGTTGCGTCATCGGCAGCGCCAAAGATCTCCGTGCAAACGTCATCACGATGCATTTCATTATTACCGCCAGTTTTGTCTCCAAGTGTTGGAGGTGTGCGCAGGGAAAACGTTTCCGCCGACACTATGCCTATTCTGCTACGAGAAGCTTCGCCAGCTAAACAAACTTTCCGTGAGTTGGGGGGAATTCCACCATAAACAATTGTTGGGGATGCACCTGTGCTTCGTAGGAGCAGTCGAGCACGGACAGAGCGGCGGCGACTTGATCTTTAATAAGCAAGATTAGTAGTTTCCGTTGGGCAGCCACTATATTATTTATTTCTATTTCTATGGTTTTCTTGATTTTCAGTGTATTTATCGTGTGTTCCCAGATTATACGTAAATGTTTTCGGTTACGTTTATAATTTGGGGGGGATATTTGTTCTGTGTAATATTGGATTTAAAAAATAGTGTTAGGAAAAAAAATATAAATATTAACTTGCTAACCTAGCTTAGGGGGTTAGGGATTGTGTTTTTGTATATATATTGGGCATAATCTGTACATAGATATTTTTTTTTGTTTGCTGCACGAACACGCCTTTTCAGGAGGGGTGAGTGTAGTGTATGAGCTAAGGTGTAGCTAACTAGTGTTAGCTACTTTCATTACCATCCCAAGTGGATACCTCAAGTGGCCTTATATATATTCTTGTTTAGTTGTATGCACACCCACTAGGGTGTCTGGTGCATAATAAACTATATAAGGGCTTGCTGGCCTTGCCAGTTGTTGCCTAGCTCTAACTACTCCTCTAGTCGTTACTCTGTCCGACCACACCTTGATGGTGTGGGCCCTTGCTAATTAGAACCCACATGTGTAGTAACACATATGTTACAGTAAACAATTCACCAAGCAGGGGAACTATCAATGGGTACACATTATTGATGAGTTAGTTTCACGGTACTATGACACGGTTCACTCTGCAACTAAACTAAAACCGAGGGAAGTAACCAAACGTCACGAATCATCACTGAAAATTAAACCAAAACAATCGTTGAAAAAACCCAAATTTGTCGTAGGAAATAAAGTCAGAATTTCTAAAGTTAAGACAATTTTTGATAAAGGGTATTTACAAAATTTTACTAACGAAGTTTTCACAATCCGTAAAGTACAAAAAACCGAACCCGTTACTTAACTATTAAAAGACGACTTGAACAAACCGTTGCTCGGAGGTTTCTACGAACAAGAAATTCAATAAACTCTCGTTCCCGATCTATTTTTAGTGGAGCAAGTATTAAGACGAAAGAAAGAAACAGATGGAAAAATGATCTATTTCGTTAAGTGGAAGGGTTATGATTCAAAATTTAATAGTTGGACGGATAATATTAGCAGTTTATCCTCTTAACCACTTAAACTTCTAATATTATCGGTCTAAAATGCACTCGTCAAGAAATTTTTTCCCAACTTTTTGTTCCTCAATATAAAAAAAGGATAAAACATTTTTGTTCCTCAATATTTCGTTTAAAAAAATATATATTATCGGTCTAAAATGAACTCGTAAACGGTTCAAGAAATTTTTTTCCCCCATCCTTCCAACTTTTTGTTCCTCGATATAAAAAAAAGGATAAAACATTTTTGTTCCTCAATATTTCTTTTTAAAAAAATATAAAAATTTAAAGTTGTACCGTACATTTTTATTCCTCGTTATTTAAAAAAGGATTTCTCGTTTCAGAAATGGACATTAAAACCGTTTTCACCTGCATTTATTGCCAAGAAACTTTCCGTACACAGCATCTGCTGCGAAACCATCTACGTTCGAATCACCCCTCTGACTGGGAAGAATGCGCTTGTTTCGTAGACGATTTACCCAATTATCTCAACAATCACTGCCTTTCACGAACTCATGGACTTTGTCACCGAAGATACGAAATGCCACTGTCGGAAGAATTCGGTGATCCACATCGCTTCTTCCTGTCTGCACGCATGGCTTTGCAAAATCTGCTAGTAATTTGTCTGGAACAGATGGTTAATTGTAAGGTGCAGCTTTGTTTGGGAATCGAATTTTTTAGAAACGAGACATTATCGGAGACTGGTTTTTGGTCCAGATATTCGGCATTGTACAACCCGAATGACATTCCCCCTGTATTGGACGAAGCATTCCGTAAAATTCAAGAATCCATCGACGTTTATGCCAGGGAAGGAAGTGGTTGGGCTATAAAACGAATCACCAACTTGATCATCAGAGTGGCGGAGTATCGACCGATGCGAGCTTCGTCGTATATTCCACTCCCTAGAAAACTCAAGGCCAAGGCAAAATCGGTGGTAAACGTTCAAAATATAAACGATTCAAAATGTTTTCTATACTCTACGATATCGTCGGGTTTGGGGTTAGACAGCACTAACCCCAAAGTTTACGAAGGGATCGAAGACATGCTCGACACTAGCTCTCTCTCTTACCCGACCAAGTTCGAGGAAATTGAAAACTTTGAAAAGCTGAACGATCTTTCGATCAACATCGTCGGTTTTAACGATGACGAGGGATTGTACCCGCTCAGAGTTTCCAAGAACTACGACGGACTACCCATCGACTTTCTCTCATTGAGTGATGCGGACAACACCCATTACTGCGGCATTACGGACATCGCTACGTTTTTACGATATCGAGGCTCGGGGACTAATGCTAAATTCTATTGCCGAAACTGTTTCGCAGGATTTGGAATGGAGTGGATGCTTTTAGTTCACCGAAACCAATGCGTCAAAATCAATCCTGCGCAAGCTCTCCGATTTAAAGCTGGAGGAGACAACTTTCTCGAGTTTCGACATTTTAACCGTCAAAACCCCTTTCCTCGGATCATCTATGCCGACTTCGAGTGTCTGCTCCTGCCAATCCACACCGCTCAACCGGGATCATCGACGAGCTCGACCACCCGAATTCATCGACACGCACCTTGCAGCTTCGGTTACGTCGTGATCGGTCAGAACGGGGAGATCGTTCATCGAGATTACTACTTGGGAGAATATGCGGTGGAAGTTTTTTATAAACACACGAAGAGACATTATAACGAGTTGTTGAAAAGGATACTACCCCTCAATCTTTCCCCAGCCGAACAGATCAGTTACGAAGAATCCAAAATCTGTCACTATTGCGGAAAACCCTTCCCTTTTTTGGTTTCGAAAGGCGACCCCAACACTAAAGTTAGGGATCACTGTCATATTAGCGGAAAATATAGAGGACCGGCTCACTCGAAAGGTAATCTCAATGCTCGAGAAAAAAGAACCATCCCAGTCGTATTCCACGGTCTAGAAGGGTACGACATGCATCTTCTCGTACCCGCAGTGCACATGTTTAAGGGTCAGGTAGACGTTATCGGTCGGAATGCCGAGAATTTTCAAAGTATGACGATTAAGAGGTTAAACAGCGGGATAAGCCTTCGGTTCATAGACAGCGTGAATTTCCTTTAAGCTTCGCTGGATACGTTGGTCAAACACGGCAAGAGCTTCCCGATTCTCGAGGCGGCTTTGGACTCTGGTTTAAAATCCTCTTGGTTCGTCGAAGAAACCGCGCGAGAGAGCGTTGTAGATCCGCTGACCCGGAAGGGTGTTTACCCCTACGAGTACGTTACCGACATGTCGATCTTCGAAAAAGAAGAGCTTCCCTCTCGAAAATGCTTTTTCTCTCAACTGAAGGATGAAGAGTTGACCAGTGAGGAGTATGTGAGAGCGCTCAACCTGTGGCTCAAGATGAAAGTAAAGAAATTCGGCACCTATCACGAAATCTACCAGATGACCGACGTTTTCCTATTCGCGGACATCTTCGAAGATTTCAGGAAAATATGCCTGGTCAACAACAAGTTGGATCCCTGTTACTATATCTCTACTCCGGGATTTAGTTGGGCGGCACTGTTGAGAATGCAGGAATCCAAGTTGGAGTTGTTTTTACACTCAGGAAAACACAACATGATAATTTCTGGTATCAGAGGCGGCGTGTCGTTTATTTGCAAGAGATATTCGAAGGCAAACAACAAACATTTGGCCAATTTCAATCCAGGCAAACCCTCCATTTACATAATTTACTTGGATATGAATAATTTGTACGGTTTCGCTATGAGTCGGACCTTGGACGATGACACCGTGCCGGACGATGCGGATGTTGGATATATACTCCAAGTCGATCTAGAATACCCAGCGGAGCTTCACGACTCGCATAACGACTATCCCCTAGCTCCAGAGAAGCTCAAGATCGGGGAACACCTCGTTTCACCCTTTTCCCGAAAACTAGCGGAAGACATCAATCACGACATCAAACCTTCTACCAAACTCGTGCCGAATCTCCTGCACAAAAAGAACTACGTCGTTCACTTCCAAAAATTTGAAGTTCTACCTCCATCACGGATTGATTCTTCGCCGCATCCGAAGAATACTGAGCTTCAACCAGAAACCCTGGATGGAAGGGTACATCAATTTCAATACGGAGAAAAGGCAGCAATCGACCCCACCCTTTGAAAAGGATTATTTTAAACTGTTAAACAACTCGGTATTTGGCAAGACGATGGAAAATAAGCAGAAGCGAGTCAACGTGAAACTGTGCACCGATACCAAGAAAGCGATCAAGTACATCTCTCAACCTCACGCGGATTCGTTTGAAATCCTTAACGAACATTTAGTGCAGATCAACCGCAGAGTCAGGAGCGTCTGTTGCGATCTACCGACGTACTCTGGGTTCAGTATTCTGGAACTGTCAAAACTGGCCATGTTCCGCTTCCACTACGAATACGTTAAACCCAAGAACGAGGACCGTGCCAAACTCCTGTTTACCGACACCGACAGCATCTGCTACGAAGTGGAAACGGACGATTTCTACGAGGATATGAAGCGAGACCGTGAACGTTTCGATACCAGCAATTATCCGAGAGATCATCCCTTGTCCTCCGAAGCGAACAAACAAGTCTTGGGGAAGTTGAAGGATGAGATGGGTGGCGTTCCCATATTAGAATTCGTGGGTTTACGATCCAAAATGTATGCTATTAGAGCGCAGAAAACGAAGACGTCCATGAAGGCTAAAGGTATCCAGACATCTTTCGTGAAGAAACACTTGGACTTTGAAGATTACGAATCCGCTCTGAGAATGCCTCTGCCTGCACCGAAAGGAACCTGGACTAAAATTGCCAGCTCAAAACACGAATTAAGCACGGTGAAAGTCACGAAATCACTCCTCTCTGCTTACGATGACAAACGTTTTATCCTAGACAATGGGGAAGATACGCTAGCTATCGGTCATCGAGATTCCGGCACGTGGCGAGAGTACGAAGACGACTTCGACTCCGACGTAGATGTCATGACCGACGAGGAGGAGGAGGAGAGAGCGAGTTTAGCATTCATCTCGAAGGAGAAGGAGGAGTTGAACGATGCTAAACAAGAGGAGGAACGGATTAGATCGGTACGACGATCCGCGGTACTAGAGAACCGCAGGATAAAGCTGAACGATCTCGCGGCGTGGAAGGAAAAAGAAAAAGCTAAGCGAAGAATGTTGGATAGGGAAAGACGGTCCACGATGTGTCCGGAACTGAAAAAGGTGAGATTAGAGAAAAATGTTGCTTGTATGAGGAAGGCTCAAGAACGAGAGTCTGAGGAGGAAAAGAAAGCCAGATTGGAGAAAAAGGCTGCTAGTAAGAGGAAGGCTCAAGAACGAGAGTCTGAGGAGGAAAAGAAAGCCAGATTGGAGAAAAAGGCTGCTAGTAAGAGGAAGGCTCAAGAATGAGAGACTGAGGAGGAAAAGAAATCCAGATTGGAGAAGGATACTGCTAGTATAGGGAAGACTCAAGAACGAGAGACTGAGGAGGAAAAGAAAGCCAGATTGGAGAAAAAGGCTGCTAGTATGAGGAAGGCTCAAGAACGAGAGTCTGAGGAGGAAAAGAAAGCCAGATTGGAGAAAAAGGCTGCTAGTATGAGGAAGGCTCAAGAACGAGAGTCTAAGGAGGAAAAGAAAGCCATATTGGAGAAAAAGGCTGCTAGTAAGAGGAAGGTTCAAGAACGAGAGACTGAGGAGGAAAAGAAAGCCAGATTGAAGAAGGATGCTGCTCAGAAGAGGAAAATCCGCACGCTTATGAAATGAGAGACCGTCAATGCCATCGGGGACCCAAGGCGGTCATTCCCTTTCCTTCCCAACCCCTTTTCCCCTCCCAATCCCACCCCCCATCCCACCTCTCCTATAACTGCAACCTTGACGCTGGTGGAGAGGCTTACCCCCTGGTTGAATATGCGAATATTAAAAAAAAACGATTTCGAAAAAAAAGCTATAAAAATAGACTCGGATTTTTTTTGACAGTTCAATTGGGGAAACCAATAGCAGTATCAATCAAAAAAAGGTATCCACCAAATTGACAAAAAAAACTGAAAGTGACGTCATTACCCCCACTTTGATCACGTGACCGGAAGTGACGTCATTAGGGTGTGTGACGTCGTAAGTGAGGTATCATGGAGGCATCAAAAGGAAACAAAAAGGCATCAAAAAGCACTTTCCTACCATCCTCCAGATCGATGAAAACTAAAAAGGGGGGGGGCATCACTTCCCACCCTCCTCCAGATTGACAAAAAAATACCAAAAGACACTTTTCCACTATCTTCCAGATTGATGAAAACGAAAGAAAGGTAGTAAAAGGCACTTTTCCACCGGAAGTGACGGCATTAACCCCACTGTGACGTCATAATTGAGAGTCATGGAGGTATCAAAAGCATGCAAAAAAGTAGCAAAAGGCACTTTTCTACCATCCTCCAGATCGATGAAAACCGGAAGTGACGTCATTACCCTAACTTTGATCACATGACTGGAAGTGACGTCATTATGCTCACGTCATAAGTGAGGTTATGGAGGTACCAAAAGGATGTAAAAAAGTAGCAAAAGGCACTTTCCTACCATCCTCCAGATTGATGAAAACTAAAAAAAAGTGGGGGTAATGACGTCACTTCCTGCCCTCCTCCAAATTGATGAAAAATAAAAAGCAGCAAAAGACACTTTTCCACCATCCTACAAAATTGAGAACGAAAAAAAAAGGTAGCAAAAGACACTTTCCACCATCCTACAGATTGATGAAAACCGGAAGTGACGTCATTACGCCCACTTTTCATCACCTGACCGGAAGTGACGTCATTACCCCCACTTTGATCACGTGACCGGAAATGGGGGTAATGACGTCACTTCCGTCCGGGGATGGATAGGTGGGTGGATGTACGACTCAATCGTATTTTTACTCTACTCTTGATCCCTATCTCGTAGCATGTAATGGCAGAAGGTAATGTAGCTTTGCCAAATCCTGTCCCTAACGTGTCTCTTCAAATTACCACTGATCGAGCTCGTTCTTTCCAAGATGTTACAAGCCTTTCAGTAAACATGCCTAGCATCAATCCAGCAGATGACAGCGTGGAATTAAGCCCTGGTATTTATATTAACGAACTTTTATGCTTCGTCAATAACCAACTGGGGAAAGAAAAGCCGGAAGTTGTCGCTCGACTCGCTGTTGCTTATTACACACCTGAAGAAATTGGAGCTGCCAAGAAACTTTTGTTTGAATCTTGCACTAAACTGTTAATTGTCTGTCAAGGTGATGACAAGGATTTCAAGAACGTTATGGACATAATCCACGTGTTTGAACCTCTACCTAGTGAGAAATGGCCCAGTTTTCTGTCGGAAACCATGCGTTTTCCCACGGGACGAGTTGAGTGTATAGAATTTGGCAATCTTGCTTCTTCCTTTCGTAACTTGCAAATCGATGTGGCTGAAATTCGTGCTGCGCAGCTCAGAAACTCGGTCCATCCAATTCTGGATGACTTTTACGATCTAAATGCCAAAAACTTTGAGTGTTAAGATACGACAAGCGGCCCCTTGGGAATCAACGGCAGCCATCGCTGCCCGGAACTGGAAGCGGAAGTACACGCGAAAAACCACCGGGATGTAGGAAAAGGCAAACAGCACGCGGCGCATGGTGCGGTACTATCCATCTCGGCTGGGGCCGATAGCCTTGGCAAATGGAATCCGGTCTCAAGCCTCTGCAATATTGGTGAACATTTCGAGCGGACGACAAACATGATCAATGTTGACACGCTCACTTACGTAGAGTGCGCCAATCCAAATAAAAAGAAAAGCATTGTCTCACCTAATAAACGTAGATAATCGTGTAGTAACCAATCTGATAGACATCACGAAGTCCAAACAACAGGTGAGCAAATCGCTAAGTCTCCACAACAAGGAGGGGAAACAAGTGATAACATCGAACGTGTTGCTAAAGCAGATGTGCCCACGATTCATGCTCAGCTGCAGGAACGCAACACGATATTAAAAACATGACAGGAGATGGAAACTGCCTGCTCCGTGCCATTTGTTTTTTCCGCTGGGGTTCGCAACGTCAGCACATGAGGTTCAGAGATGAGCTCGTACGTTATATTCGCACGCACGAGGATGTTTTTTCGGCCTTTTTACCCGAGACGAAGCATCTGTATCTACTATGTGTGATAAACTGGCTTTGTTGGGAGAATACGGCACGCAAGCGGTCATCAATGCTGCTGCTGCCTTGTATAATGTATAAATTGTAGTCCTGCAGGATAAACAGCCACCTTGAAATGACCCATTTAACTGTAAAGAGGAACTCGATACTTGGTATTTTGTGTATTCTGCTGAACATTATAATGTTGCTATGCATAAAGAGGCCAAGCCAGACTGGAAGGTTGTCCAATCAAAAAAAGTATGTAGGGACTGGAAGCGAAACATCATCTGCACTGCTGGTGAAAATTGTGGTTTTCAGCACCCACCTCCAGAGCCTACAAAACCAAGTGTAGCCGCTGGCAATGAAAATGATCAAGCAAAGACGATTGGCATTTCAGCTGCAAGACTCTTGCTGTCGGACGGATTTTTGTCAGCAAACTTCCATGCCGAATGACTGCCGCTCAGTTAGAGAAGACAATTCATGAGTCTTTAAAAATTGAAACTCGGTGTATTAAATTAGAAAACCTCAGTAACAAATGGTACTGTTCATTCTATATTGAGGCTGACAAAGCGTGTGTATCGAGAGTCTTGGACAAAACAGTCTGGGACGGCTGGATCAGAATTGAACCATTCAAGGGCAGGCCTCCGTCCCTAAACACTGGCAGAGTAGGCCTAGTTAAAATGTCCAACTCAAAAAACCTTGTCAGGCTGGTGGAGCGATAAACTCGTGCTCTGCCAGCTCCACTTTTTTGCGTGATGGCTACCCATCAGTCAGACGCGCAGTCCATCCTACAAATCACTGTCAGAAAGAAGATACTCTGAAATTTGTTCTGGCTAACTGGAGGTGTCTACATACCAAATTCACCGAAGTGAAATCCGATATCTCTAACGCTGCTATTGATATTGCTGTTCTGACTGAATCTTGGCTTTCATCGGACATTGCAAATGGGGAAATTGAGATCCCTGGCTATCAGCTGTTTCGCTGTGACAGAACTGTCGGAAATCATGGTGGCATTGCTGTTTGCGTCAGGGACTGTATTCCTGTGCAAGTGGTGCTATGCTATCTCTTCAGGTTAACGAAGTTATTTGTTTTAAGCTGATCAACTCACCGTCCACAGCTTTGTTCTGTTGCTACAGAAGCGGGTACTGTTCGCAAACATTGCGAGCCGTTTTAAAAATCTGATTGTATTGAGAGATTTCAACTGCCCTCGTATTGACTGGGTCAATGGAATCTGCACTGCTGGGGCCGAACCTGTTGAAAGAGATCTTTTGGAAACTTTCACTGGTATTGACTCCCACCAACACGTGTCTTACCAGAAATGTGCTTGGGCAAACACCAGCTATTCTGGACCTTGTTTTCATTGCAGGGGAAATTGAAGTGCATTCTGTGGTCCACAGCGCTCCTTACGGGAAGAGTGATCACGACGTTTTGTGTATTGATGCCCTCTTAAATTGTCGGCGGCATTATGGATTCAAAGAAAGTTATTTACAAATATCAAAATCTGCCAGCTTGAATGATAGCATTTCTAATTTGGACTGGGACAGTGCTTCCGCGGAAGCTAGTTTAAACGGAAAGTGCAGCTCTCTCAATGAGTCTCTTATTTCACTGGTCGAAAAACAGGTCCCTAAAATGCTGCAGAGAAAATACAGAGTCCCACTTCCGATTGAAGTTCGTGCTCCCATTAAACTGAAACGTAAGGCGTGGAGATGTTACAGCAAGTCAAAAACTTCTGAAGACTACGCTAACTATGTTATTCATCGGAATAAGAGTGTTGCCTCGCTCCGTTTTCACGAACGGCAACACTGTATGGGTGTAATCAAATCGAAAGATATCATTAGGTTTCCTCATGGAACACTCGACGCTTCGCTGACACCGTCCTTCTAACGGCCTTCCTTCACAGATTATTCTTCGTGGTCGGTCTTGACCATCACTTGTCGCCTGCCTCGTCACTTTCGGTTATCTTCCCTCGACTTTTCACACCACTGCCTCTTGACCAGAATTTCTCTTTCGTTCTAATCTCGACTGGCCTGCAAAATGTTCGACGATTACTTATATGACCATCACACGGCCCCACTTCATGGTTGCATTAGCCCCGGGTCTCTCTCTCTCTTTCGTCCCACCCTGATTTTTTTTTTATTAGGAGACTGTTGTTGTTTGATGCGCACCCAGCATTAGCCATGGCACCAGAGGGAGAGAGGGACAATTTTGCTAGGTAAATCCCATCGGAAATTCCCAGGTTCTTATACGTGCCACAATCAACATGAGCAGGAGTCAACCCATGCCCCTTCTCTACCCGAAAATGCCAGGGGTGGCTGAAGCCGGACTGCAACCCGGGACCTCTGGCACAAGAGCCGGTCATGCTAACCATCAGGTCACTTAGCACCTCCCCCCCTTCATTAGGAGACTGACAGAACGAAGAAATTCATAGGACAACAGCTACAAGCAAAACTGAGAGTTCTCCTGTCACACCCGACACAGCTCTTTTCGGCCCACAACCGGTGTCTCTCTTTCTCGGATGGGCACAACAACCCCACAACATCACTCGTCGCTGGTCAGGGTTATCGCCCTCTTCCGACTTTTCCCAGCACACAATCAGCTTCGGCCTTCATTCCAACTACTGACGACTCAAAGCAGCACAAGAACTCACACCCTACCCATCATACCTCACGCTTTGGCGGGAAATCAGCAACGTTCTGACTCGATCTGCCACTCCCTCATCACTGTCGCTTCTCGTCGTTGTCATCCATCAGCCATCATGCCGTTACGCAAACATGGTGGGCTTTCTGCGTCTGCCTTCGTAGAAATTTGTAACGATCTATCCGCACACGTTTCCTGTGAACCTAACGAATGGACCTGTGCTGGAATAGTAGCGAGCAAGCAACATTATGACCCTCATCCATCATGCCAAATTCATTGCACTTGCACTTATTTCTCCGACCCGTGCTCCGTATGTGTCACTATCAGTAGGATGGACTGGAACGTCATCTTGCAAAAACTACAAGACTCTTTAAGGCGGTGTAGAGTATTTCGTGCTGAGCTCCCCAGGCAGGGTTCACGAAAGACGTGAGAAGACTGGAATCTGATGTTAAGGTGGCAGAATCCAGAGCTGGCATTCGAAGAAAGAATTGACTTTCGTGTTGATTCTGGCATCAAGATAGTGGCTACGAAAGAGGCGTGACTTGACTGAAATGGATCAGATAGGGTGGCTGAACCCAAGGCTGTGACAATTTTATGACATGTGGGAGCCCTGGTAACTGATAAAATTCAAGAGAGGAAAACTGTCAAATCTTGCATTACCACTTTCTGCTCTATCTTTACGAACTAGTATTGTTCAAAAGGAATTTGTATACCAGGAAACCTAGGAACACGGACTGCTCACCCAACCAAGACATCAGAGTTTACTACTGAACTTTTGCCTTTACAAAAACTTGACTGTTCACCATTGAGCGATATCACTTGATTGAGATTTGTTCACTTACAGAAAGTTGAGTTCTCAGTATTAGCTCACCAAAATTACTGAACAACCTATTTAGCTTTAGTAGGTGAGAGTTCAATATTGTGTATTTGATAGATTGGGTTTGTTTGCCGTAAGCACTTAGTTGGAAATTTCTATCGAACATGTTCACCTTATATTCATAATAATTTTTTTTTTGTACAAAAATGTATACTTCTAACCTTATTACAAATGAATGCGTGCTTACCATTATCATAATTTCTACATGCCCACGAAATATGAATTACCTGCAATTTATCCTTCTCGTAATGCAGTCAACCCTACACAGAAGAAATCCTCATAAGCCTATGCCTGACAGCTCGGTAGCCTTGATGAGCAGATGCGTGACGCACTCCTATAAAAGCGTTGGAATGGGACTGTGTCTTGTATTTCTTCTCTAGCTTCCATGGCACGTGGTCGCTCTCTCCGGCTCTCCATATCTTTCTCATTTGGCGCTGCGAGGCCTTTTGGACTCCTCCTGACCTTCGGTCAACATTCCACGTTCGTCACATTTTGAGGCTTACGCCTGCTTGCGACCTTCACTGTTCTTTCGTTTTTACCACAGCGTTTGGACATCAAAATCTCTTTACCTGTCGTTGCATCTTTGACCCACCTTCTTCCACAGGATCCCTGTCTGTGGTTCTCTTCGGTCTCTGTCCACGGTTCCTCCAGCCCACGACCATGTTAAAGGGAACCATGGTAGCTGCAACAAACCATTCAAGATGCCTCTGGTCATCCGACACTCCTGTAGATAGATGTATCGGCAACACGTTTCTACCTTGGTCCCTCAAACCAGTCCCTGAGGCCTGACACTCTGTCTCCTCCGCTCTCCATCACTGCAGCTTCTGTTCGTTTACAGGGCACTGCGGCTAAGTGTTCAGACCCAGGCCAAGGTCGAGCCCGGTGCCGTTTCCTGTGATCCACTTTCGGTTCCCTGTGTTCTCGGTCAGAACTCCTTCACCTCGTCGATCTACCAGTGTCTTCCTCCTGTGACCTTCTGTCGCCATGATGAGTTCCTCGGTAACTCCTGGATTCATTCCTGAGTATATTCATCGGCAACTCCTGCCTCCGGTCGCCTGTCTGTCAACAAGAACGTAGCTGTTATCACTTGGATCCTCCATTTGGTCCACGGTCCCCTCGAACTTCAGTTCAGGGTTCCCCAGACCCTTGGAAGCCCAAGGGGACCGTACTTGTACAATGAAGCATTTACATTCGCCGATAGTTCCTGCCTTCTGTCTTCTGTCTCCTTGAACCTCGTCTTTAGGTTAACACACCGACATTAACTAATGCCTCGGTCCAAGGCCCTCCGGGCCCATAGGCCTATTCAAGACATCCAAGGGAACCGCAGTGTTGTTCCACATCACTCTACAGCTCAGCTGCTGGCCTGTCAACGATTCTTTCACTACTACACCGCAGTAAATCTACATCTTATTTCTACAGGAACATCTTGTTCCTGCATTTTGTTGTCTCCACCAGGTTCCTCTCTACGACCTGATCTTCAAGGCTACTTCCATCCAGCAATGTAAGAAGTGGTGTACCAGCCCTCATCAACAGTGCCACTCTGGGCCCCACCAGGCCTGCTCTTTGGAATATGCCGACAATTGATAAGAGGGCGTCGCCCATCTTTACCTCGGTCTCCACTGGGTTCCCACTGTCCCCACCTGCCTTACCTCCGTCCTCAACACTGACGGTACTACTCGGAAACCAGTGACTACCAGCACCAGTCCTTCCTCTTCTTCACCAGGTTCTACAATTACGGTTCCTCCACCATAATTTTGACGGTCACCGGTACCTTTACCTATCAGTTCCTGCAGGTCTACCACAAACAGACGTCTTCCCCTCATCACTACTTTCGACACCTCCTGTCTCGGTGCCTCCGGTCCTACCTTCTAGATCTCCTTCAGTGTACACACCCTTGTCCACGGTTCCAATTAGTCCCTCTCAAGCGTTCGGAGTGCATTTTCCATCATCTGACACTATTCGTTCCACTTTTTTTAAAGAACATTCCCTTTGGTCCGCCAGCATTCACCCTGTTTCAACACTTTCAACTGAATGTTTCCAATTGATCGGTCACCCGCTACGTGGCGGGCACATACCAATCTCGGAATCAAGACGTTCTCATCACACTGCTGCTCCTTTACGGCGTTCATCCCACGCCACAACCTCTTCCAGTAGCCAGAAAAGTAAGTATTGCCCAGCACAACAATCTCAACCGTTACCAAACGTGATTCTACTACGATCTCTGCTTCCCCGGAGTCACCAGTCCCAGCGGTTCCCATCTTCCCTCTGCAAAGATACCACACACGGTTGTAATCACAACTGCTTCTATAACTCCATCGGATGCCAGTCCACAATTCTGCCAAATACTGGTCCTCTCACCAACGCATGGCCAACCGCTGCAACCGCTGCCTTGTCCTTTGCAAACATATCTGCATAGAGTGTCTGTCAGTTGGACACTACTTCTGTCCTCGTGCCTGTTTTTCCAGGACTATTTCCCTGCTCCTGCTCCACACCATCTGCTGTCATCTTCCGTGCATACAGAAGCGGACTGGCAAGGTCGGGGGATCGGGAATTCCCGACTGGCCTCTCGCCTCTCAGCGGAAATAAATAAGTTAAAAAGGAAATTCAGTGTATTATTTTAAATATTACTTTTTGTTTTTGTAATACACGATTACTCTTTATTTAGTCTTGCTAAGTTTCACACCCTTCGGCTGTACTTACTAAATTAACTATTCACAGTTTGCAAGCAACTTTGGGTATGTAAAAGCCTTTTTTGTCCTCCAATTACGACTCCGAAATGTCGAGTTTCAACCACAGAAGGCCGCACTTTACTAGTTTCTCGCATCATCACGATTAATGAATGAAAGAGCAGCTGCGCCTGCGTATTGCACGGAAGCCGCTCTTCAGGAAGTTACAAAATGTACGTACGCATTCTGTCTGGAGTGATTTCATTAACTGACATGACATTAACACACGGACGGATCCTTCGGTTACTATTAGCCATGGCAGTTATAAGAGAAAGAGAAAGTGAAGTTAACGTTTCTTCTGTCACGGAAATGAGCGACCCGATGAGAAATCTTCAATTTGCCTTAAAACGACGAAAACTCTCAAAATTGGTTATATATAACGAAAGTCAGGAGGGTTGGAAACTATCTCGGTTAGAAACTATTTGTTTGGTTAAGTCCATTCTGCGCCCGGTCAAAAGAACCTGGATTTCGGTGGTAAAACTAAAACTTCTGCAGCAAGCTATATGACTGATACTTTTTAAGTTTAGGAAGGTAAGCCCCGAATTTTTCTACTCCTTTCTTCTGTAAGTTGCAGTGCAAGCCCATTGAGAATGATCTGTATCAGATTATCGTTATGTGTGTTTCCCACTGGTAGGTAAAATGAGAAATAAAGCATCTCAGCAAAAATACCATGAGTAACATGACCGAATTCTTTCAAATACTAACGCCTGGCCTAGCACCTTGACGCCATGACCATTTTCACTGAAGGGCTTACATTTTCAATTTTTCTTTCCTTTAATTCTTATAAGTTCGTGTACTTAACTATGCTTAGGTGTGGGCCCCTCCATGTTAACCCGCGAAAATTGCCGATTGTTCGAAAAAAATGTAGCTAAAATAAGACAAAAATTATTCAACAATTTTTTTTTTAAATAAAAACTTTGTTCTGGTTCCGCTTAATTATTTGCATCAAACACTGATGTTGAAAAGTCCCCACCCCACGAAACACCAAAATATGCTACCTGCAGTGTAATAACATATAACACTGAACCAAAACTAGGACGTATTAATCACTAGGATTTAATCACTTGCTTTTCATAATAAAAAAAAATTAGAACCGAGTCTTTGTATATACATCTGGGAGCCAGCATTCTTCTAAAGCCACCAAAAATTAATTTAGGGCATGGGAAGGGATTTAAAAAATAAAGTTTTCCCTAAACTGTACACATATTGTCTTTTATTTGTGTGACGCCCTAAGCAATGTCTAATACGTGTCATTTTAAGCCAGGAAAGGCCGTAGAATACCTAAAAATCTGTCAGCTTCCGGGGCTCTGCTGACAGAGACCCAGACCCCCTAGCTAGTGGATGATTCGACAAATTTAACCTCTCCAACCCCCACCCCAGCCAAATGCACTTTGTTACGTCCTTGGCTTTGCCCTATTAATTTGAAAAAAAGTGGCCTCTGGCCGTCATCTTCCCTACTGGCCTCTTGAGCCGCCAGTCCACCTCTGCGTGCATAGACTATCATCTCAAGGCTGCCGGGGTGGCTTTCAGTTCCCGAGCCCTGCCTTGTATTTCACTTCCCCAACGATCTATGGACTTCCCTACCGTGGCGTTGAACCGGTCCCTCACCACGGCCACTTCTTGCTCCCCGTTTTCTGGATTGCGACCGACAAACGCCACCATTGTGTCAACCTTCAGGGAGTGCCCTTGCCTTCCTTTCGATAGGCATCTCGCTTGGCCTACTGCGGTACCAGTTCCTGGGGACTCTTCATCTTCGACAACATAATAAACCCTGTTCTTCAAGGTGACGTCAACAACAGTAATAAGAAGCCCTTCGTCAACTGTGCTGTTTCCAGCCACACGACACCAACATGAACACGTCACACTTGCTGACCCCCATCTTCACGGTTACCACAACGGTCCCATGTTCCACACTACAGTTCCTTGTTCAGGAGTTTGCCTCCACACTACACTGCTCCCAGTCGCCATGCGCCTTACAAGATTACCGTCATCTGAAACCCGCCCAGACAATGATTACAGCGAGGTAATGTGTTTTGTCATTTCTTATGCACTCGGGTCATTCCTTGGACCCAGAATGCGACCGTCTTCCGACTCCCGGTCTTCCTCCCAGTTCCCTCGTGTGATGCACCGGGCATCGGACCATCATCCGGGGCTTCTTCAATTAACCTTGATCCAACTCGGACCGACGGTCGGTTCTCAGAATCTGGCATTCTGGGGTCGCTGGTTCGCAGCACGGGTGCTCGTCAACGTTGGTCCCTCCTCCATTTTTTGACGAGATCTTGATAACAATAGAAAAGACAGGCAACTAGAAACTAAAACTTATCAGGGGCACCTGGTGGAAGTTTGTTTTTATTGTCTAAATGAAAATATAGGTTACCTTTACCCGCCCGGCCTCCCCACTCGAGACCAAGGTTTCTTGAGAGGAAGAAAGATGATGATTGCCTCAACTTGAACGTTTATATACTGAGGCCTGTGCTGGCGCATGGCACAAAGAAGGGGAGCTGCGAGCCCAGCAGAGAAGCCAATTTTTCATCACTAGGGATTGCTAACAATAAAATAAAGGTAAAAAATATTTTCATTTAGGCAATAAAAACAAACTTCAACCAGGTGCCCCTGGTAAGTTTTAGATTCTAGTTGTCGGTGAAAAAATGTCTACTACCTGTAAATTTTATTGCATTCAGTTCCTTTCTTGAGGTTTTTCGCTCTCTTGATCCGGCCAGTGCGCAACCCCACTGCGCATGCGTCGCCATGCGCAGCCCTCCTATAAAAGCAGACGGCCCAGCCTGATAGGCATCTCTTTTCCTCAAGCTTGCGGTGAAGACTCATCGCTTCCTATTACCCAGCCCATATTTCGCCTCTTGAAGACTGCAGTTAGCAACTATTGCCTCGCAGAAGACTCAGAACAAGAAGCCTTCGTCGAAAGTCCAATATGCCGGCGTATCTACTCAAGTTCTCACCCAAGCCTTCTTCGAAAGTCCAAGATGGCGTCGTATCTTCTCACCCAAGCTTTCGTCGAAAGTCCAAGATGACGTAGTATTTTCTTACCTTAGCGTTTGCTGAAAGTTCAAGATGGCGTTGCATCTTCTCTCGCCTGTAACATGCCGAAGTCGCACCGCCTACGAGACGCACCCATTGAATCCTTCCAAGATGGCGTTCCATCGTCTTCGACTTTCGCCCAAATCTTTCGTCGATGATATCTTCATGGATCGACTGAATTCGACGGCAGTGATGTCCTTCTTGCTTCATCAAGCCTGCTGTCCTCCACCTGCCATTGGTACCGAAGCTTTCAACCCTCGTCACCACCTGCAACCTTACCGTAGATCATCGAAAGTTCTTCTGAAGCCTACGTCAAAGCCTCCCGGTTCTTTCTCAAACAGGAACCGTCCCGCCACCCTATCCTCGGCTGGCCTCCTTGCCTCTGCATCCAACAGGAGGCAGCCGCCCACTCACCACTGTCGCGTGAACACATCATGAAAAAGCTTCACCCTGAAGCTCACCACGTCACGTCAAGATCAAGCATCTGGCCCAACATTAAACTTTGCCCGACATGCTAATTCGTCAGTGGACGTATGCCTCTATAGACCAGCCGATCCCTACGAATGTCTCTCGTCAAATAGACCGATCGTCAGAACCCTTTGTTGAAAGCCTCTCGCACTAAAGAACTTTCGTCGAAAGCCGGTTGCATCATGAACCTTCGCCAAAAGCCTCTAGCCAAAAGAACTTTCTCGTCGCAAGCCCACTGTTTCAAAAACCCTTGTTGAAACCCTCCCGGTACGTTGGCTGTGTACGCAGCCACTATTTTTTCTTTTTCGTACGGCATAAAATCGTACGGTACAGGTAGGTTGGGCGGGAAGAGTTACCTTGACGTTAAAAATAATCTAATTGTGGCTTCAAATAAAAGTTGCTGCATAAATTGTTTTAAAAGAAAATCGTGGTGATTCGAAGAGATATGTTAAACGGCTTGAAATAAGAAAAAAGTGGTTCACAAAAAACTTGACGACCTCCAACTTTTCCAACTTTTCTAGTAAGCACCCCTCAGAACCAGGAGAGGACAAATCTTCTCGTTTTATTAAATTTGATTTCTGTTCTATCCTAGTTCTGAGGGGTTGCTAACTACAAAAGTTGAAATTAGAAAATGTTGGGTCGTCAGTTTTTTGTGTACCACCCTGTATTGCTATGCAGGAAAATAATTTGTCAGTTTTGAAAGGAAAGTCGTCGCCATGGTGATTAGAAAAAGAGTGATAACTATATGGTGAGCAGGTTCATAATAATTCAATACTTGATATAGTTAAAAATAAAATAAACTATGACTCTATCCTATGTCTTCAAAAGTTGAGCCAGAGTGGTAACTGATGATGTCTTTCATTCTAGTTTCATATTGCAGTGGTGAATAGTGGTGAATAGATGAATAGCAGTGGTTGTGTGGGCATATTTATTTATACCTTACGTTCCCCGCAAACCCAAACACTCAACACACCCGCAAAATTTGCATCTATTTCCAATTCAAAGATATTGAAAGTTTGAATTATTCCGTTAAGAATCTTCCTAGTAGAAGTCCTTCCAAGAAATCCCCAAAATTGGTCATGATACTGCAACCTCCTGGCTACGCCCATTTGTCAATAGGGGGCTCGTAATGCGCATAGATCTGACTATTGGCACGGCATTTTTCCTTGAAATAATATGCGAGCCATTCATCACAACCACATTCTTTGACTAACTTAATTTTGCCATTCCCTAGCCTGAGCCAGCTGAAAATTGTTTCTTTTGCCTAGGAAATTATATATAACCTGTGAATTTTTGCATTCGTTCCTTGCAATACTGTGTTTCCCTGGTGGTTTTTTGGTTACTTTAAGTCGCTGGCTGCGTAGTCCTCCTCAGTAAAAGTGCTTTCGCGTGAAAGCCAGGTATCATTTTTCCTCTCGGTGTTGGCAGAAATCCGTCTTGAATGATTGATGGAGCTTTGTGGTTGTGTCGTAATTCTTCCCAGGTGGGGAAGAAATGGCGTAGTCGTGCTCCCACCGAAAAGCTGCTCAGATGTGTGGTGTCATTGGTCTATTCGGGATTAACCCCTTGCCCCTGGAGAGGAGTAGCGGCTTGTTCTGTCGGGAGTGGCGCTTCTGTTGTTTCGTCCTTTCGTTTTGTAGGTTGGCTTGGAGCGAAGGGCTGGTTGTTTTCGGAGCGACGATACTCATTGGCGTTGGTCTGATACTTGGTTTTTGGCAGTTGTCATTGGTATTTTGGTGCAAAAAGGGCCTTGTGGACTTGTAATGGGCTTTTGTTGAGAATTTTGTTTGTTTGGCTTTGGCTTCCTGGAGACATCTAGATGCGGGGCCAGGCCTGAGAAGCCCGCGAAAGAGGGTGTCAGAATCGTGGATCGGCAAATTACGCATCTGGTACTTGGTTGAGTGATTCAGTTTCAAAGTCGTGTTGAGGGGGATGTCCCTTAAGAGTAAAGTGATGGTGTGTGGCAAACAAGGCTTCCTGAAAAAAGTTGCAGGATCAGTGTTGACAAGTGCTTGAGTTAGGTGGGGGTCGGGCTTGATGAAAGCTTTTCGCACAAAGCGTTTACAGCCGTCTTCAGAACGCCGTCTTGAGAAGTGGCGCAGAGGCCAAGCAGAAGGCATTTGTCATTGTCGAAATGGACGTGTGCAGCGATTTCCGCTTTCCGCATGGTTGCAATGTCGCCGAAAGGTCTGAAGGACGATGATTCCCGGCCCAGTCTGGACGGCAGCTGCTCCTTGTAGAGTTCTAGATGCTCTCCTTTCCCCAAGATGGCACCACCATTGTGGAGTAAGCAAGTGAGCAGCGTGGTGGATTGGCCAAGAAGAGAGCGGGGCTTGAAATTCCGGTCACATAGTGCAAAAACAAAGCCAGTTATTAAACTACAATTGATGACAGGAGCATCTAAAGATTGGAAAGTTTGTGAAGGATACAATCAGGTACCGTGTTTTCCACCGTCTTGAGGAGGTCCAAAAGAGGAATGGAAAGTTGTCCTCGGCGGCATCATCTGGAATATGTATGCGGCGATCAGGAGGTTTTTCGTTGAGCAGTGCAGGAGGCGGCATCGGGTTCATTCGTTGTAGAACCGATGTGGAGTCACGAATGCTTTCGCTGTTATCCTGGTCCGTGAGGGGTTCAGTTGAATGTCGAACAGCAGAAACTTCAGTTCGACGAAAAACCTCATCAGTGGTAGTTGAAGAGGAGCGATGCATTTTTGTTCCGTGTCGGGTGGCTGAAACAGAATGCTTGTTGCTGTTTTCGCTTGAAGTCATTGCAACCCAGTCTTTCGTGTAATTGTCTCCTTTGACGTGGCAGAAGGAGGAGGGTCGGTAAATATGCGATGGCAAAAGTCATGGAGAGCATGGTCCACCAACCGGTTGATTTCGCTGCAGGAAACTGACTGGTGGGCCTGGCGGGACGAAAGGAAAAAGAGGTCCAAAGGAGATAGAGGCAAGTGCTTTTCGTGAAAGGACCCACGAGATGAGGCACGTCCAAACTTCCACTTCAGTTGAACATGAACGTCTTTCGCCAAGCATAGCTCCTCTTCTAACGCAGACCAGCTGTGAGAATGATGTAACTTGGCTAGCCTGGTTCGGCGAGGTTGCAGCAGTGTTGATGATATTGAGATATCCGATAAAAGTGGAGGCGGGTCAGGATGGACGATATTACGGAGCCTAGCTAAAGTCCCTGCGGGGGGGGGACGTAACATTTTTTCTAACTGGCAGTATTCTCCTTCCTCTCGACGATCCTGGTAGAACTGCCACCACTCATTCGCGAATGAGACCTAACCTTAACTCTGTTATGATTT
>JAHWFP010231150.1:0-13501 GCA_023313725.1 Lithobius niger
ATATCACTCCTTTTTTTTTCTAAATTGTGTATTGACTTAACTCCACTACCGTGCAGATGTGTAATAAAGTGCCACTTCAACAACAAATTGGTTTTCTACAATTTGCTACTGTCTTTTGCCTATAGGCCGAACCATTCTCAACTTAGTCACCTCTTTATAGGTTTTTGGTTTGGTTTTAATTTTGTTGTAATTTGTTTTATTTAGTTAGTATTGGTGTGTTGATATCACTACTTTGAAGGGCCGAACCACTCTCAACTTGGTGGCTTCTTTACCAGTTTTTGACTTTGTTATTACAGTTGGTTATTTTTCGTGAATTGGACGTGAATACAATTTCTTTGCAACGTTGTTTAGATTTATTGTGATTACAAACAAAAACGTCAAGTGTGCCGTAAAAAAAGGGCTTATATGATTGAAGTTTCATTTTACTTGTTAAAATGTACACGGAAAAAAATTGGTGATTGAAATAATGAAATGTACAATTCAGAAAATGCATCTGTTCAAGTGCTGTTGTGCTTTACGTATGATTGATAAGCACAACTGCACTTAAACAGATGCAATTTTCTGAATTGTACATTCAATTAAAAATCACCAATTTTTATCCGTGTACATACATTTTAACAATTAAAATGAAACTTCAATCATATAACCCCCTTTTTTACGGCACACTTGACGTTTTTGTTTGTAGTCCGTGTACCTTTTTTACGGCTATGGTGTCGCGCTACAAAGATTTATGCATGCAGTCGATTGTTGCATGCACGAAGAATGAATGTGCAGTTTGCTGAGTGGCATCGTTCCCTAAATACAATGGTTAAAACAATGTAAAACAATCAAAATGATCGTTTAGGGTCCCGTAACTCCGTAATGGATCAACCAATTGAGAAAGTGGTCCCTGTAAGGTTGAAGCCCAGGGAAATTTCTGGCTCAGATCATGTTTCAGATTTTAGGTAGGTGCAGTAGTTTCTTCTGAAACCGTGTCAGCCAAGAACAAGAACAACAACAACTAGAAGTGAACAGTTTTCAAATTTACGTGTGGCTTCCTACGTTTACTCTTGCACGGAATTGCATAAAAGGTAGTGTAAAGTTTGGAAAAGTTGCTATCTACTATCTGGCCAAGTTTGGTCCTAATATATTGAATAGAAACGGAGAAATTAATAGTTTTAGTTTTGCTGGAGAGAGGACGTTAATCATATATATACACGGCTATCGCCGTGTATGATACACTAGTGTGTCTAGGCACACACGTCAGTATACACGTTCTCATTGTCCGAACTTTGGCCGTCCAATGAGAGACGATTCCGACAATACTAACAATGGTAATAACAATATTTTCGTATTTACGCGCCTTTCCACGCCATTCCCGTTACGCCCCCAGGCTCCAAACTATAAAAGGTACGCAGTTCGAATTGTACTGCACCCATTCGTCCAATTTCATAGCTAAAAGCCTTCCCGTTATCTCGGTATAGATGAATAATCATCCTCTGGAAATTAACATGGGGATGAGCGGACTAGCTAGCTAGTAGCTAGTAGCTAGTTAGCTAGTAACTAGTAACACATTTACAACGTTATTGAGGGTCAGATTTTGCATTGAAAGCAGCTTAGCTGGCATTCCTACACGAGTTAATTTTTGTCAGGTGGGTCATTGCTCACGATTTCAACACAATTTAAGCTTTTGTGCTGCATTATTATTTTTCCCAAAGTACCTGAAATGAGCTCAACTATGATATGTGTCCAACTATGAAATTAACGAACAAAAAACGGCTTCGCTGTTTAGAAAAAAAAAACATTAGAGCTCGTATCCCCATACTCACAGCCGTGAAGGTACACGAATAAAAACGGATTAGAGTTCACTCGAACGCAGCGAATTATAATTTGAACTCCAATTCCAGGGAATAATGACTGTTTTCACCTAATTGTCATGTCAGTAAGTGAACGTAGTTTGTGTTTGAAATGTTTAAAGATTGTGTGCGTGTGTATGTGTGTGTGTACTTAATTTGTGTATCATACAGGTTAATGTTTGCCTTAATATGTCCAACTTCAAGATATAAGATACTGACGCTGTGGCGTCGCGCTGGTTTACAACCTCGACAATTGAATTGATGAGATGTGGCGCGACACACTAGCGTGTGTCTAGATATAAATCAATTGGTAATAAGGATAATGCTTCCTCTTCACGTGCAGGTGAATTGTTGGTTCACAAGTATTGTTAGCATTCGCTTAAGCTTCAGTCTGACTGGCATTGTTGCATAAAAACAATGTTTAAAACAATGTAAAACAATCAATCTGGTCGTTTACACCTCTCTAGCCCCTGAACCACTTGACCAATTAGAAAAGGCTTTATAGAAAGGGCACATCTGCAGACCAATACCTGTCAAATGAGCTAAGAACCAGTTTTATTGGTCAAATAGTTTGATCTGTATAGAGCATAGCAGAAATGTGTCGGGCCAAGTACAAGAAGCCAAAAATGAAAATCACGATTCCAGCTCAAGTCCAGATCTCCGATATGTCAAATCGGAAATGAATAAAGTTGGTACATACCAAGTCCAATAAAACATATATACTAAATTTGAGTGGATAATATTAAAAGACAGCAGAGACAGCAGCGAAGTTTCAGCCTATTCTGTCCCATTGTAGTTTTTCCTCAAATACCTGACAACAGCCGAAGTACCTGAGCTGTCGCTGTAACAGACACAAGTGTCTAGTGGTCACCATCTCATGTAATATATTTTCTCTGTGTAGGACGGCCAGTAATGTCATTGCAGAACCTTAGTGGCGGCACACTACTCTTTGTCTTAATTGACGTAGAGTTTCGCCAAGGCATTTTCCGTCAACTGCATCAAATTGTTTGTTTTTTTTTCTGGTGAGAGAGTAATAGCATGGACTTTCTCCATTTCCATGGTAATAGCAAACAGTCCCTTCATAAGTAGCACAACTCTCCGCTGGTACCGCCCACACAATTCTTCCCGAGTTACAATAAGACGTCCGTTTTAATACTCTATCCACCCAAAACCAAAACTGGTGTAAAAAGCCGCCAAGTTTCCAAAAGGGATCAGCCTTTGAAAGTAGTGATATTATTCAACCAGGGAAAGGCCGCCAAGGTTAATCCTATTAGCTAATTTGATCGCACCGATTAATAGCTTGAAAGTTAAATGAAAACATACAATTGCTTCTCGCTGTACCTATCTTCAAGTTTTCAATTAACGGCCAAAGTATTATTGGGTGCGATTAACTTCGCTAATAGGATTAACCTCGGCGGCCGTTCCCTTGTTGAATGATATCACTACCTTCAAAGGCCGATCCTTTTTGGAAACTTAGCGGCTTTTTACACCAGTTTTGGTTTTGGGTGGATATCATAACTTTCATAGGACTGTGAACGTATAAAAGGTTACACCGTCTTCATCTGTACCTTTTTTCTGGAGGAATTTTGTATCTATAAATTTTCACATTGATAATTTTCAAATTTACCATTCCCAATTAGCCATTAGATTAGCCAAATTGACATGTCTTAGTTTATTGTACGGCCATTCTTCACATGTTTAAGATTCTTCAATCCCATTTTTGCAGATACTGGCTAACAAACGCTGATTTCGTTCGCTTTGCTCACTCAATCAGCGCATGCCCTTTAATAGTTTTGCTTATCCGTGGAACTTCCCCTTACTTTTTCAAGATTTCGGCAGCATTAGGATTTATTGTCAACAAGATGAGATCCGCTTCGAGGTTGCTTGCAGTTGATAGACACATGTAACTTAGGACTGTTCACATATAAAAAGTCAGCGCACTGTCTTATATTCCGCTCTACCTTTTTATTTTTTTGAGGAGTTTTATGTCTTTAAATAATTAGCCATTACATCAGCAAAATTGAGAAATTGTTTCGTTTGCTTTCTTCGTTCACATTATTTTAGTCATGCAGAAGCCCCCGAATTGCACCCAACCACGGCCTACACTAGGTCTTTTGACAGTTTCTACCGTCGCGATGCGGGTTTGCTAGGGGTTTTGTAAGGCAACACGACGGTTCACCCAGAGTTCCAAGAGTCTCTCTTGTTCCCGGTACCTTATGCATAGGGTCCAGGATGCTTGGTGGTTTTTGGTGGTTTGGTGTACTGGTGTGTCATTTGGTGTCCATAGTTTAAGTAGGTTAGGCTGAGCACTTGGTGTTATAGGCCTGTAAGCTCAAATAAAATCAATCAAAGCCCCCGAAGGTCATTGTACTAGAATAGCAGAACGCGGAGCATTTTACTTTTTGGTTATTAGCAAAAAACCCGGTTACTGGGCGACGCTAGCCCAGTTCCGTGCAATTGTCGCCTTTTGCCATGCGACGGGCAAGACGGGTGTGATATGGTGGGACTGCGCGGGGTAGCGTGCGGTTCGTGCTTCCGTAATCGTATCTCTTTGCAGCATCCTGTGGGATTTGTTCCTTCCTTCAGTCCTGTATTCCTGTAGTCATCTGTAGTCATCTGTATTCATCTGGTTCTGCTGTTGGTCTGTGACTTAGTCTGTAATTTAGTGTTTAGTGTGTGCAGGGTGCGTGGCTACGGGCCGTTAGCCTCAATAAAAATCCATTCCATTCCATTCCGGTTTGCTCGTGGATGCTCGTATTGTTTACAAGCTTTCTTTGTTCATATTTTGGCGCGCAGAAATTCCTGAAGTTCGCTGTTACTAACACATCAGACCGCAAAGCGCATGGAGTACGTATTGTTGAGTAACCATCATCTAACGTGCATCTCTATTCTCACGCAATCTCCAACAACGTAAACGACTGATTATTTGTACTTCGTTACAGTTCTTAGTTCGTCCAGACTGTTACAATAAATTGAAAGACCAGGGTTCATTGTCTAAGCCATTGTTGCTTGAAATCTTTGGTTGCAACATGGAAAAGAAACTAAATTTAAATTTCGTGGTTCCTTATTTCAAAACCCTCCCACGCATTTATCCTGACACCTACAAGCCCCAAACCAACAAAAGTACAATGTTGAGATCACCATGCATTCGCGTGTAAATTTTCAGCTGTGTAGGCCTTCCGAATTGTTCACTAGCCATGAGCAATGAGTCTAGGATTTAACATTGGGCCAGTGTTATAGTTACTAACTAGATAGCTAGCTAGTCAGTAACATAAAAACATCATTATTGACACATCTTTCTCTCTTTGAATGGTGGACACTCATCCTTTAACTTTTATTTGTCTTTATCCATACACCTTTGCCTTACATTTACCACAATTTTAAGAATTTCTGTCGCATTGGGATTTATCCTCAATCTGCCAAAATATGCTTTTAGTTGCTTACAATTCTGATCATTAACAATCAATTTTTTTACAATCGGATGTGTACAATGGGATTATCTACTGTTCCTTGGTGGCGACACACTAGCTTGTGTCTATATAATCGGGGATCTAGTATATCGGCGCTACTCCTCAGATAGAGAAATTTTAGTCACGCCATAATCCATTTTTCGTGAATGAAAGAACCTCATCCAGTAGCATAGCTAAAGGGTTAGCTGGATTACGCAGCTGTGTACAATTTAGAACCGTGATGAGAAACAAAAGCTACCATGCCTTGTAGAACTAAACCATTCATTTTTCGTGAAACTCCTATGTATTCATTACGAAAACCCTTAATCGGAAATCACTTTTGGCCAATAGGCTAAGGCGGCGAAAGCTTAACGTGGAATGTTGGGATTTTTATTTATTTATTTACTGTATTTTATTTTTTAAATTAATTTCTTTGAGCCGTAAGTCAACTTTTGTGACTGAAATGGCCCAATTTTGAATATTACCAGCCCTCTTTTTGAGAGAAGAAATACCTGGTAAACCCGGGGATTCGAACCAGCATACCTCCGCTCATCGTTGGGGCCAAAAGATTGGCCAGAAATGACCAAAATAAGTTCCCATAGCTGCTGGAGAAGCATGGTAGCATCTCACGCTACACCCTGGCAGTACTGGCGAGGACTTTGACAGGGTTCCCTTGCTAAGAGTTCGACCAGATCAACAAACCTCCACAAACCAGGCTGAGCTCTCTCACCGCTCAGCCACGATGAGCGGGAGTTTTAGTATGTTGGTTAGTATGACGTATAGCGGTTATTTACCAATTTTCAACTCTGTTCAACCAAACGCCTAATAAAAGACTAGTTTACAAGACTACATTGATAGCGATCGATGTTGCTACAAAGGAGCTGAAGATAAGCTTATTGCACAATAAGCACTAACACGTCAATCAAATTCATAATATCTCTGCCCGGATTCCAAATAAGGGAAAAATTGATAAAGCGAAGTGCACACAATCAAACACATTCCAGGGAAGAGTGATATTTGCAGTTCGAAACAGATAAGAAGGGGAAGACGAAACGGAACTTGGTTGAACCGATGTAATGATACTAAGTACCTAAAATATTTCAGTTTTAATCAGTTCTATCACGAGACACACGTATCACCCCCAACATATAATTTTAATACACTATCGAACAAACTAGTAGGCTAATTAATTAATTTAACGACATAAGAAAAAAGTTTTTTCTAATTTTCCTTTGAAGAAAATGCCACATAAAAATTATTTGTTTGGACATCTCATTCAAAAATGACGTCTAAAATGACGTAGAACACTAGTAACGTCGGCTATGCTGTTAAGCATCAAATTTATGCAAACGAATTACTCATCAACTAAATATGCTGAAGGTGAATTTAAAATAAACATACTAAGTGGGAAGTCAAAAGTCAGCCGAAGAAGACTATTGTAACGACTTTGTCCTTCCGTCCATCCGTCCGTCGTTTTTTTTTTCAACTTCAGCAGGGTACCAGATAAGAACAAACGGTTTTCACTATTAGATCCAGCGAACAAAAATCATTAAACATCGTTGCTTCCTTGTAGGTTTTCTCGACGTGACTCAGTGAAAGTCAACAATCGATTGCCGTATTTAAGCGTCACTACGTGGCAACGTGATTTAAGGCCTAATTTTCAGCTTTTAGGCTTAATTTTTACCCGCCGTTTTAATTTCACAAGTAGAGGCTAACCGGGAGAATTTGGTTCGAGGGTATAAACCTATTCATCCATTCAACACGGCGTCGAGACTACTTTAAATGAAGTTGCCAAGGCAACGTCAGTAGTGATAAAAGACGATCATCCGTCACGGACTTACGGACGGACAGAAACCAAACCTCAACCCACGGGCCCCCACCGCCCAGGCTGCCCCACCCCATGGGCTCCCACCCCACTGGCCCCCACTCCCCGGGCTGCCACACCCCACGGGACCCCATCCCACGGGTCCTCACCCCACAGGCCCCACCCCACGGACTTCACCCCCTGCCCTACCCCACGGGACCCCCCTCGAACCTCTGAAGATAATCGACCTGGACGAGAGTGGGAAATTACATTTTGTAGATCTTGACGAAAAACTTTTTCGTCACCCCTCCGCCCCACCTCCGGTAAAATTCTGTACTTTCAGCACTTTTTTACTGCCATTTAATGTCATTAGATGGAAAATTCTGCATTTTCAGAATTTTTTACTGCCAAGAGTGTCTATAGAGGCAATATTATGCACATAGAGCTCTTTTTTACTGTCAATAGTAAAATGGAAAATTTTTTAGATGAAAAATGGAAAATGGAAAATTTTCGATGGAAAATTATGCACTTTCAGCACTTTTTTACTGACGAGAGTGTTTTTAGAGGGAATATTATGCACTTTTTACAGTCAAGAGTGTTTTTAGATGGAGAATTATGCACTTTTAGCACTTTTTTACTGTCAAGAGTGTCTTTAGAAGGAAGATTGTGCATTTTCATCTACCTGTACGGAGCTGTAACCATCTGACTATGTATGCATTGTGCGCTGAAACCCGCTTCCCACACGCTGAAACCCACTGCCCACTTCCCATACGTCGGATTTCACCCATCTGGATAGGGAGGAGGCACAATTCTTACTACCAACAGTGTATTTACAGGGAAAATTTTGCACTTTCACATAACTGGGTGGGCGTAAAAATCAGTAAAAATCAGTTAACTGCTAAGAGAGTGTATTTAGTGGGAAAATTGGGCACTTTCATGTACCTGTATGGGGGTGTAACAATCGAATTATGTGCGTTTCCCACGTGCTGAAACCTGCTTCCCGCATGCTGAACATGAGTCCCCTTCCCCTTGAATATATGAAAAAAAAGAGGACCTTAGGTTACAAACGTGGGATAAAAATGGAGACTTAGAAACAAACTGACAAAAAAGTTTGCATCGGTGAAAAACGATAACCAATCCGAAGGTGAATATCTGCAAGAATTGTATAAACCCATCATCGAACGATTAAAAAGTATCGCTAGATCCATCGAGAAGATTAAGAAGGTGAAAGATGACGATGACGGTTAAAAAATGGAAATTCGAGGAGGAGAGTGATGATGAGCGTGAACAAACTGGCACATGTTCTCTAGAAGAAAGGCAGCATGTTACCAGTATTCCCGGGGGTTCGGAATCAATAAGAATTTCGTCCAACACCTGTACTCCCACCACGAGACTAACGCATAGCTCAAGATCGTCTACATCACCAAGCTCATTCTATACACCAGCAACATCGACTCCTCTCGAACTTCCTCCCCGGGGCTCATTTCGGTCTTTGGAGGCTCTTTTGAAGGGTCAAATGTTAGGTGTGATGCCAAAGTATTATTTACACGAATTTTTCAAAACGCCCAAAGACAATGATGACATGTTTGGATTACGGTACAACATTGACTCTGGAAACCCCATGATTGGGAATAAAACTGTGAAAATATTCGAGAATGATGTAGTGTTGGGAAAAAAGCGGTACCAAGGACGTAATCAGTTGTGGAGTTTGTTAACCCCAAAAGACTTACAGTACGATATGTATGACCCTGATGTCTTGGCTTCATATGCCTCCATTCTGAAAGATGGCAATGTCATATACCGCAACAATGATCCCACCTCTGGAAAACCGAAATCAAACCGCGGTTACAAACATGTACACATTATCAAACAGATTTGGGTCTACCGAAAGACCCTGCTGCATCCGATAAGACAGAGTCTGAAGAAGAAGATTACAATGCATCGGGGCCAAATGAATCAGGGTCGGATGAATCGGAGTCAAACGAATCAGACTCAGATGAATCAGAGTCAGATGATTCAGGGTCGGATAAATCAGGGTTGGATGAATCAGGTTTGGATGAATCAGTGTCAAAAGACAAAGATAACACTGATCCGAATAAGTTGATGAATCGGTTGAGACTCTTGTGCGCAGCATCACTGGGGAGTGAAGACGCGTCTGAAGAGGAAATTATGGAAATTCTGGCTAAGTTACAGGAGAGAGAAATTATAAGCAAAGTTCAAAAGAGGACTGCACAGCACAACCTAACCCAGATTGGAGTTTTGACTGGCAGAATGGATTTAAAACGGCATTGCTTTGTATCCTATCAATAAAGTTATATAAAAAATCATTTTTTTTCACGTCATTTCCAAAAAATGGGCAGGGGAATGAGGAACATGGTGAGAACATCCAAACATAAACTACAAACGTGTCTAAGCGTTATTATTGACGTTTGTGTGTGTCCGTCTGGATTCACATTAGTTTATTACGAGTTGTTCCGAAACCACATGAAGACGTTTTCTAAAATATGTGTACCGTAATGAACACCTTTGCTGGACTTTCTTTGGGCTTGCAAAGTGTATTTGTATCAGTTAGACGATGGCGTTCGGCAACAATAAGGTAAGACTTTCGCTGGTTACTCGACTGGCGAAGCCACGAGGGCAATAAAGCGAAAATCTCACCGCGTTGTTGCCGAACGCCATCGTCTAACATATTTGTACAACGACGAGTTGAATTTTTAGTGAACGAGCCATTGTAGCAAGAAAGCGACAGTGTTAGTGCATTGTTGGCGAACCATCGTCGAACATATTTGTACAACAACGATATTCATTGTTAGTAACTGAGCCATTGTTGGCGGGAATGTTCGTTGTGGTAATCAATGTACAGTAGCTTGTAGTGTATCGGTATTGTGTGGTGTAGCTTGGTTTGCGATTGGGCGCTTGGCCTTGGGCTATGGGTCATAATAAACAAATTTCAATTGTCTTTACTCCAACTCCGTTTTTAAAACTCAATCTAACATAATTTGCCAGCTAGGAGCATAGCGATGATAAGCATTTGGGAATCTGACCAAATACCTCTGCGGCATTGTTGCAATAAAGGGCCATGTTAGTGCATTGTTGGCGAACCATCGTCGAACATATTTGTATAACAACGATTTGTATTGCTAGTAACCGAGACATAGTTGTGATAGTATAACGAGCCATTCTTGGCTGGGTTCATGGCCCAATCAAGGAAAATTGACGAAAAATGTAGTTTTCAAATTCACTCGGTGCATTAAGTACTTCAATGCCATCATCTCTGATATGGTACCCACACTTGAGAAGGCCAAGTGAGGTTGCTTAGCTTTGCTCACAGTTCTCATTCGGTTCACGTTTGCTCTTCGTGTTATTATTTTCGGTTGCCTCTGTTTTGACAAATGCAAACAAAAAAAAATATTGCCACCACGGATAATTGCGTTGGCCCTACGTGGTGGCAAGAAGGGGTTGGAGTTGGCGGCCTACTTGCGTAACAGAGAAAAGACTGGCGTAACGTGGCTGTGCCCGTATTTTTTTTTTGGGGGGGGAGGGTTTGCATTCCTCTTGCTGTAATATGGGGGCGAAGAGATTGTACTGTAATGTGGTGGTGAAACGTTTTGCGCGTAGTGACGCTTAATTGTAATTATTTGCCATAGTTATTTCCCCGGCCACAGTTGGAATATTTGCGACCCATGATTGTTGGGGAAGGGGAGAAACCGGAGGACAGAGACAGCCAGTAGGGAGAAAAGGATCTGTGTGGGGGGTGACGCAGGGGTAGAAGGGTCAAGCATAACCTAACACAGGCAGAATACACCGAGTCGGGGAGTGCAGAGAGAGAGGTGGGGGGGGGGGGCAGGTTACCGATACGGTCAAAAAAGGATTTTGTAGGATACGTGACTTAGTAGGAGAAGAGACGAGCCTTGGTCGCGCTGCTTAGTTATTAAGGCCAGTAGTTTTTGGGCTTTTGTGGCCAAACACAAGCTTCTGCCCGAACTTTATCGGGCTTTCCACTAGTAGCTGCAATAAATGCCTTATTCGTTTATTTTAATCAATTTAACTCTTTCCTTTGCGTATTTATTCAGCTGCAATAAATGTATTATTTTGGAAACATTGGACTATAAACAGTGATATACGTAAACGTTAATAGCAGTAGTGGATTTCCTTACATAAGTAAGAACCAAAGGCCTAGCGGTGGATATTACTAGTGGTAAAATAATGGTTTCATTGTTGCAACAGTGTGTCTTCATGATATAAATCAACTGCTGCAACAATGGTCCAACAATGAAAGTTGTACAAATTTCGTAAGCAGAGCTTTCGAAAAAGTACTAGTTCTTTTTACAGTCGATTTGACAAATCAAGACTTTATTTTTCCCGTTTTCATTGTTTAAAAGACACACGATATGCACCAAGTCGTATCACTTCTAAACAATGGTTTAGCTGATAAGTCCATTCCGTATGACTCTTAGACAATGGCCGTCTGATAAGTTGATTTCGTATGGATTTTATCAAACTTATTGCACTGCAGTTTTCATGCCACATAGCAAACAATTAATGAAAAACCTGCGTTACTGAAACTTAGCTTGTACGGCAATCAAATACCTTGTCAAAAGTTAAAGCCTCCTCACACTCGGAAAACGGCTGGTATTATGTTTTTAACTGTTCGTACACCAGCAACTGTCAAAGAATTAGTTTTTGCCAGCAACAAAATTTCGAAAAAGTTATTTCGAAGGACGGGTGCAAGGACAAAATGGTGGGTCCCTCCTCAACTAGTAAACAAATTTAGGGAAAAAATGGCTGTCATCCCCAACCAAAACGTAGTGAAGTTTACTTACTTGGGCTGCCAACTGGTGAATTTTGGGTCCCCTGCCTCCTGGGCCCGAGTGCCTTGAACCCTTTGCACCACCCCTAATTAAGGAACTGCATCGCATCCGGCCACATCTTTCTCAATGCATTTTACGCAACCGAACACGAAACAATAACCAAGCGCTCAACAATTGTTGACAATACTTAAATCGAACATAAAACAATAAAGAAGCAACCAAAACGCGACGCGCCCCATGCCATTGCAACAATGACGGAACACTGTCATCGAAAGATAAAGAAAACGACAGCAGACTTGGTGAAAAATAATGTATGGTCATAAATACAGATTATAACCATACTTTTGCAACGAATGATGTCTAATAAGTCGTTTTTGTCACACTTCTTTCATTTTTCTTGGATCCGCGGACAGAAAGCAACATTCTCGGGCTTCGCCCTTCGACACTCTTTCAGTCCTAGGACACCATCCAAGAAAAAGTGTGTCAAAAACCACTTATAAAATACCAACGCTTAAAATTACAAATATTATTGCTAGCAGGCGAGAAGTAAGGGTACCCTACTGGCAGTTTTTAAGCTGCCTTAGATACATTTCATTTATATATTATCCTTGTGTTTTGAGTTTTTTACGCTTTCATGGAATTTAAAGGACTTTAGCTTCACAACCATCTTTTATTGCTTGATAACGAAGCGAGGATTGCTTCGAAACTTCACAAATTGCGTATTTTATCTACGATGTACTGGCTTTCCGTGTTTCATTGTTACGTTTTAGTGCTTATCCTTTTTCATAAAATTAGAAAAAACTGCATCAACCTACCCTGTTTATTTTTAGTGCACTGTACTGTCCTACCGTTATTAATCAATACGTTTTAGTGCTTATCCTTTTTCATAACATTAGAAAAAAACTGCATCAACCTCTCCTGTTTGATTTAAGTACACTGCAGTGGCTTGCCATTTTTAATCAACACGTTTTAGTGCTTATACTTTTTCATAAAATTAGAAAAAACTGCATCAACATCTCCTGTTTATTTTAAGTACACTGCACTGGCTTGCCATTTTTAATCAAAACGTTTTAGTGCTTATCCTTTTTCATAAAATTAGAAAAAACTGCATCAACCTACCCTGTTTATTTTTAGTGCACTGTACTGTCCTACCGTTATTAATCAATACGTTTTAGTGCTTATCCTTTTTCATAACATTAGAAAAAAACTGCATCAACCTCTCCTGTTTGATTTAAGTACACTGCAGTGGCTTGCCATTTTTAATCAACACGTTTTAGTGCTTATACTTTTTCATAAAATTAGAAAAAACTGCATCAACATCTCCTGTTTATTTTAAGTACACTGCACTGGCTTGCCATTTTTAATCAAAACGTTTTAGTGCTTATCCTTTTTCATAAAATTAGAAAAAACTGCATCAACCACCCCTGTTTATTTTAAGTGCACTGTACTGCACTGTAAGCTATACATTTTAGTGCTTATACTTTTCATAACACAAGAAAAAAAGAACATCAACCTCCCCTGTTTATTTTTAGTGCACTGTACTGGCTTACCGTTATTAATCAATACGTTTTAGTGCCTATCCTTTTTCATAACATAAGAAAA
>JAHWFP010231155.1:2757-18594 GCA_023313725.1 Lithobius niger
CCCCCCCCCCCCCCCCCCCCCCGCATTCTGTTGGGGGCCTTTTTAACGTCATGGCACTTGGGCCCCAGGGCTGCCATTCCAGGCATGATCACAGATTTGATTCCCCCCTTTCGAAAATATTGACTGGCCCCTAAAACCAGGGAGAATGAACTACAGAGCAAAATATCGCAGGAAAAATGAGAACGGAAAAAAAGGCGAAGGGCAAAAGGACAAATAAAACCATATCGTCGAAAAGGATCGCGAAAGCCACTCACCCAAAAAGAGCCGCGGGAATTGTGTAATTTAAATATGGGACTACTACTCTCCCATTTTTTGATTTGTAGAACACCCCGCCTCATACTCACTTTTTCGTTCTAATCCGATTACAATAGACAACCTGTGTTACAAATTACAGATATATTTTTTTTGTCGATTTTACAGTTACAAATGAAATTTCTGCTGCAGTTGTTGTATATTAGTTTGGGAGAAGTGTTAGAGCAATGGAGCGCAATCTAAGTCAATATATGGAAGCACAACGACATCTAACTGCAATACTAAGGACAGTTTTACGTCGATCGCGTGTAAAACGTCATTTGTCTCAGATTTCCGAACACACAGATCTGACGAGCGCTGGAACTGCTATCCAGCCTTTCTTTGTGAGCATGTCTCGTCACATCTAACACCTGTTCTGCGTTCGAATCCGATTAGAGTAGGTACGATTTTTTCAAACTACACCTGCATTTTATGGTGTTTTGTTGTTTAATTTTAAATCGGTTACACTTTTTTAATGAAGAAAAAGATTTAATTCCTAGATATCGGATGGAAAGTACGTTTACAGTTTTTATTTATCTTTCAATCAGCCAACCTTAAAATATTGCTGCAAAGTACAAAAATATATTTTAGATAATTTTGCCTCCACACTTCGCTAGGCAATTCGATTCTCTTTCATTAGAAACAAGTTTGACGCTATTCTGTTGGAAAATAACTGAGAAAAAGTGGAAATAAGATCGTAACTGAAATACGTAGTAGACGCTGGCGCCATCTAGTAGTCAGAATTGAGATAACCAAAGGTGTTGCACTCCCTCTTAAATACTTGACAAAGTAACCATCTGTGGGATTTAATTTGCATGCAAACACTCCCCCTGCCCATTCTAACTTCTACGTCGTACTTCGCACCTCCCCCTCCCCATGTTGTGTGTTGTCACACACAAAATGGGTTCCCTATCGGTGCTTTCACTTTTTCCTATCACGCATAGTTTACTCTGGGTAGGGGGAAGGGATTATCATTGTTTGGCAACCTATACATACATGCCCGTAGAAGTATCTATGTTGTAACTATTGCAGCAAATTCCATCTCTCGTCACAAGGTCATCTGAGAGAGAGAAGCTGTCGGTTTCGTTTCTCAAATACAGGCCAGTTGATGCAACAACGCTAGAATCTTATTTCACCAGAACAGCACTAAAAGGCATCCGGTTTCCGCACGCGCGTGAACTGGCGTTGAGACGGGAGGCGAAACACGTGATTTCTGCCTCAGTCGGCCCTGGCTTGATGTAGCCATCTGCTTCGCCGCTTCACGCTTGTGAAAAGCTGTTGTAAGCGGAGGTACCGCATGCCTGGATTAATGGTTACACGAGTGATGTTGTTCCATATCTATCTACTGGGTTAAAACCTAGAGTATTTTTAACGTGTGTCATCCTAGAAAATAGTTACGATCAGTTGTTCCAAATTTGACCGCATGGAGTCGCGACAATGAACAAGAGATGGAACCTGCGGTAATATTATCATTGATACTCCCTTTCATGTCGCTCCTGATCATTCCAAGTCAACCGATGTCTAGAACTAAACCACCCTTCTTATGTCTATATTAACAACGGTTTTACCTACTGACCTACGAGCACGTAAAAGTCGGGACTTTTTTTTTTAATTCGTCATGCAGTAAGCTACACGTAAAAGAAAAAAATCACCGATTTGACCCCTGTTCCTTTCACACAGTAAGAAAACGCTTGGATAGTGCCAAACGTTCGTCATCCATAACGGAACTGTTTGTGATTATCACTCGCTTGCAATAAAACCATATGAAAGCATATGATATATCTCTTGCCGAAATATCTGACGAAAATGACAAGCTTACAGAAATCGACGCTATTGTAAAACGTTGTAGCCCTACCAATTCAACTGCAGAGAGCAATGAACTACAGAATCAAACGACCTAGAATGAAAAGGTTATGGAAATCGGCAGCACTGTAAACCTTGTAGAGGCGTACCTAGTCATCTACAGAGACGAAAGAGCTAAAGTCGAAGCTTATGGGAAATCTGACATAACTCTTGGAATCTTGCCGAGCAATTACAGCGAAGCCGCTCTGTGCTGAAACCAACTTACAATCGTACCCAATCAATTGCCGAATTACCAGGATTGCAGGAAACCAACCCACCTACAAAGCAAGATACGTTATTACAGTTCTACCGAACTAACTGCAGAATTACCAGAAGTGCAGGATTGCAAACATACAAAAGCTACCAAGAGTCAGGTCTAAATATTCTTCAATTGTACTAAATCAATTGCAGGGCAAGGAGAAGTACCGAAAAGAACTGCAAAAAAAGACAAGATTTCTACTATAACCACTTCTTGGTAGAGTAAACCACGCCTTTGACAACCTCATCAAAAAACAACAGAAAGTCAGGTACTTGCATTGACACTTGCACGAAAGTCTGTCATTATTGTATGCATACGAAAACTGATTCGAAACCTCCCTTACACTCTACACACGAGTCCCACGGGGAATCTGACAAATGCTAGGAACGAAACCAAGAGTTCGAACAAGTTTCGCGAAAATCGCTCTTCCAATTGATCGTTCCTGCACGAGCAAACTCATTAGTTGCAGCCAGCTTGTCATCCCACCTCCCCTCACCCCACCTCACCCTTAAACTCTGGTCGCCACTTCGGTTCAGGAAGGATATTGGGGGCGAAATGGGCGTACTTGGCTTCTGGTGCATGCTCCGACCAAAAAGCGGTTCAAAGCACACCCTTCCACAATTACACTTCACCCCATCTCTACGCCCCTTTTGCAGCGAAAAGGGACGCCAGTTCTGAAGGGGTTAATTATCAATGGCGTTCACGGCTGTTTCCAAGCAATTCCACGTTCACGCCCAAGTTCGGAATTGCTCGCTATTGAACAAATTGAAACTAGGCAAGGAGTAGTGAAAAGGAGTATTAAAAAAAAAGACATGAGGGCCTCGAAGGGGTGGGGGGCGGGGGAGGGAGGGATTGTCGCAGCTGTTGGTTTATTGTGTGGCTACATTTTTTTTAGAGCAAATCGATCAACCCTTACGTCAAAACACGACACGCAGACGTTAATATGGGCGTATACATACGGCCAATCTTGGAGTACGCAAGCCACGGTTGATACCCCAACCACGTTAGGTGACTTTGAATTTGAACTATTGAAAATAAATCCAAAAGGAATCCAAAAGGAATACTAAAGGAACCCTAAAGGAATTTGGCAGCGCATATAACATACCAAAAATAGAACTATATAAACAAAAAAGTGTTCATGGTCGGGCATTTACAGCAAGAATTTATAGGGTTTGGGAGGAGAATTTGTAACTCTAAAAACTCCATATTGAACACGTTAGATTCGTCCCTATTAGTTCAGTTCGAGTTTTCAGAGGGCGCCACATGTACCGTCTGGTAATTTTTGCTCATTTTTCAGCCCAAATCTAAAGTAAACTCTATTACAACTAAACTTGGCTAAATAATAATTAAATACAAGCTATTTTAGTTTAGTTTAGTTTAATTTTAAGCTAAAAACTGAGTAGAAATTCCCACATAAAACACATGGCGCCCTCTATAAACTAACACTGAACTAATGCGAATGTATCTAAGACCTTTTAGTATGGGTCCAGTCATAAATTCTCCTCCCAATCGTATAAATTCTTGATTACAGTAATGCATCAAGGAAATCATAACAGGCTAAACTAGACTTGTATAATATAAATACAAATTATCTACACATGCCTATTCGTCAAATTCACAGATTGTGTCACTTTTAGAGAAGGCATCTAATTCTAAATCTAACTGTTAAGATTGAAGGAGCCGAGACAATATCTTCTGGCAGGGAACTCCAAAGTTGCAAAAATATATGGGGAAAGGAATTTCTGACTGCATGATAATGGAGGTTAGTAATTTTAAGTTTCAGTGAAGAGCCTCGTGTAACTACATTTGCCTACACTACTTCAAAAAAAAACAAAGTTTGGTAAGTTAACAGAACAACTTAACAAACTTGTATAGATGAGACCTCCTCTTTTTCTTCTCCAAGTCAGGGAGTGTAGTTTCCATACTTCCAGGTGTTGTCTGTAGCTAAAGTTAGTGAATCCTATTATTCTTTTCGTAAATCACCTTTGTATGTTCTCGGTCATTAACCCTGACCGCATGGAGAGTGTACAGAGGGTTTTCATTAATCTATTTCCGGTTGTAAAACACTATCTATCCGGGATCGTTTGTCAATGTCAGGTCTAGATTCTGTGGTATCGACACTTTTAAAGGTGGCTTAAACCTATTTTTTTTCCATTTTGCACGTTCTCGCTATTTTCGATCTCAATATTTTAATACAGTGCGGAGTGCTAGTACAATTTCAAACTTATTGTGCCAAAGTCCAAACTCCACTACCATAAGTGTTTCTTCAGTACTACAAAATTTAGAACGCTTTGCCTCGTAATGCCGTCAGTGCTGTTTTTCGCCCTCAGTCTTTGGACTTCTGCCAGATGCTGTCCTGATTACGACTGTGTGGCGTTCATAGCGAGTTCCGGAAGTCTTCATTCCAGCACTGGAAAGGTGGGTCGAATGGCAGTTCAACGGGAGGTTCCCTCTCCGTGCATACAGTAGCTTAACCTAACCTATTGCCATAATGGGGTCACCTGGAGCCACTGGCCTCGGGCTTTGGTGCTCATTACTGTTGCTACAGCTTATATTATGTAAAGCTACTGAATATAGCTTGTTGTTATCATATGATTGTTATCTTGTAGTAAATTATGTATATTGCTGTTGCAGACATAGGGCCTTAGGGCTTCGGGCAGATGACCAGGAGTGGTTAACGCTCGTTAAACCCTTTGAAACCCTTTGAATTATGTATATTAATATATATTGTTACCTTGGTTTAGTTCTGGTTCAGCACACTTCTGGTGATGTCATCACCATAGGAGAGGGCTGTAAGTGCTAGAGGCTCTTGATCCATACTTTGGCTCCAACTATAAACCCCTAGTTATCAAAGGGACTGTTACTGCCAGTTACTCTGGGAGCTAGACTCAAACCGACAACAACTCTTAACCATAGTGCAGCCTAGCCTAGTCCATTTCTAGAGCTGTCCTCTGAACCACTACTAACATCTCAAGGACAAATCCCGCGTGGCCTTGTGAATAAACTATTGAGTTCCAGCTTCAAACCATCTATTCACATTGCTGGCTCAGGCCAGCGTTGCATAAGTGTGCATCGGCCTGTCATCTGTTTACCACCGAACTGTATAAGGATTTCATCGAATCTTATTGAAATTAAATTATTTTCTTCAAGTAGACTTGTCCTGGCTTGCCCAACTTTGCCTGAACTTGCATGTGCTCCAAATATAGAAACTTTTCGCTCTGCTTATTGCTTCAGCATCAGTTTTCAACATCACGATCCCGGCTTGCAGAAGCTGCTGTTAGCGAGCTATTTCTCATATGGCCTACAGAGTATTTGAATTGGCGGAAACAAAGCTGAACCAATGTTGTAACAACAATGCTCCGAAACCGAAACCGTAGCAAAACCAGTAAACTCAAAACGCTGCCACCCTAAAAGTAGCGTAATTGTGGAACCGTGTACTATAATAAAGCAAGTTGTTAAAACGCCATATAAATTTAGGTTATACAGAGATGTCTTCTTCCTGTTGCATTGTATTTGGTTTCATAAAGTAACGTAATCTGGCTTGAGTGCAAAGGAGGATAAAAAAATCTAAGCATATGTCGGATGAAGCTATGCTGCATCGGTTGCTATGAATGCTATCGATGAAAAAGTCACGAAACAGACATCAAAAAATGCCCTCTACAATTCAGTACGAAAATGAAAGAAGTATAAGGAGGAGCGATCGAGGGAGAGGGGGGCAAATGCAGATACAAAACATACTATAGTGTCCGCGGCCTATCTTGAGTTCGCCCCAGAACGAGACAGATAATCAATTGTATGTTTTTGGTAGCAGAGTGCCTTGTTGATATCCGAGATGGTTACGAAAACAATGGCGGCCGTCGATTAATGCCGCTCCCTCCAGGAAAACGTAGCTGCTGATAAAATACCTGCAGGACTCTAGCTAAACCTCGCCCACAATTAACAGCTTTGAAAGACACAAAAAAATGCGCAGTAGGATTCAGTGCCTAAAAAAAAGACCAGGCCACAGGAAGTGAAACACGTTTTCCGTTCTCGGGCAACGGAAATGAATGATGGATGGTGAAATTAGACAGAGGATGCACGGATTGATTCGGCGAAGCCACCTTTGTGCAATTGCCTGTCTTGAAGAACCTGCATTATTGAAGTTGCCCATTTCACTATTATGGGGCAGCTTTACTTCTAGATTAGCTCATCGTCATGACGGCTTTACAATTAGTAAAAATAATAAACAACAAATAATAAAATGTTTGGTGCAATATAGCACACAGGACGGAAAAGGACCCCCAGGGAGTCACTGACATCGTATCCGCTCCTGGTCAGACCTGTTGCTTCGCAACAAATTGTTATTTATTTATTTATTTATTTATTTATAAAAGGATAGCATTTACGATACAGGAAAAATAAAAGTACTTCTGGTTACATGAGAGGGGCACACAGAAGAATGTACCCAAATAAAACTACCAGACATCTCCCCCCCCCCTCCCCAATTTCCCTTATATGTGAAATGAGAAACAAGAGGTTAAAAATGAAACAAAAAAGTAAAACAAACGTATGTACAATAAAAAAAGTATTCCTGGATGACTTCAGAAGTAAAGGCCACAAAGGAGAAATGGTGTACTGATGTACGTAGTGCGTAGACTTTTTTAAAATTATTCTACTGACATTTAAACGAAATTTTACTGCTGATGTATTTTAACTTACTGTGAGTCTTCATCCCTTTCATCTTTAAAAAGTTAAAAACAAAGTTAAAAACTTAACAGGACGACTGAAAGAAGCGCAACAAATATTCAAGTAAATTCCGCAACTTCCCTCAGTTCGTTAGCGACTTCATCAGCATTCCAAAATGGCGGAGGCGGCCGTAATGGTGGAAAGCCAGAAAGCGGGGGCAGCACACGTGCTTTAGGCTTCCACCTTTTCCCACTTTATGCTAACAGTTTTACACCTGAAGGGATGCTCTAATTAAGTGTTCTGGCTGCGAAGGATTATCGAGAGGTGTAGGAGGGGGGGAGGGGCCCTCGCCGCGGGGGGGGTGCACGTTGTCAGAATCCCCCGCTGCCAGCCCCATGGCTGTTTATGCATGCTAATTAGGATAGGGCCGTTCTGCGCACGTTCAAAAGTATTAGCGTAACTGCGGGTACTGCGCGGTGATGAATAGACTGCGAAAGCTTGGATGCCGGGTTTTTCCAGATCGATAGAAAATTTGATTTATTTTTTTTTTCCAAGAAAAAAATGCAACGGTGCGTGTTTCTGACAAGCTGTTCGTCAAATTTTAAAAGGCTTTTAAGCGATTTTCAGGGTGTTCTTGGAAAAGAGGAAAAGAAGAAATGCTGCGTCGAAAGGGTTTAGGATTCTTGAGGTTTTCTTCCCCCATAAGACACGCCGCGCTGTTGGGAGACCACTGATTTTTAAGAGTTGACCTAGAAACTCTCAACTTGTTGCTAACAGAATAGCTGTCAATCTAGGACTCGTCCTGTGCCACACTCACTATGTTTACGAGACCACTTTGAACCGCTTCAGAGGGATGGGCATCGCGTCCGTGTCACCTCCGTGGGTCTTGTAAATACACGTTCGTGGCGTTTTCTCCCATCTGGCGATACAGACCCGAAGCGCTTTACAGAGGTTGGTCCGGGGGTCGGATGCGCATCGTCTGTTTTCATGTAAACACTCGCAATCGCATTGAGACGTTGGAGAACGCCTGGTAAAGATGGCGGACACAGTTACGGCGCCCACGTAATTTGTGATGGTGCCATTCAAATTTTAGGTAAATAAACTGAAAATAAGTGTACTGTACATGACTAGGAAGACCACTAACTAAGCCTTGCATACGTTTGGTTAAACTTGGGTTTAAGTTGACTCGGCTTGCTACATACTCGGGTGAGAGCAGCGTGGCCTTGCTCACTATTAGCCAAAGGGGGGGCAGGGGGAAAGGGTTTCTGAGTGTACTGGCATGAATCACCTTTCTTAGCAGAGTGTTCCTAATCGTGGTCTTGCATCTTATACACAGGTGCCCTTTTTTTATGCATATTTCAAAGTGCATCGTTAAAATGCGCTTTCTTGTGGCCATGTAAACGTAGTGACGCAAAGGCGGACACCACAAAAAATGGCCCACTACAGTGACGACCAAGAACCATCTCGGGCGTTGATCCAACGTCAACTCTATTTTATAATGCCTTACCATAGGCGGTAATGAATGTTGAAAACTAACGCGTCTCCTTTGTCTCCCTAGCCACCACCACCTACCGTCAAGACGAGGAATTATATGGCTCAGTGGCCCATTGATGGCATTGATGGTCTTCAGCGGGACCTCCCTCCTGCAGGTTATGGACTAATCCATTGCCGCGTTACAATCGTCACTGTACGATGCGGCAGCGAACTAAAGCACAGCGACCATTTAGGCTTGTACAGCCTTCTCATGGACTACGTTTACATGGCCAAAAGAAAGCGCATTTTAACGATGTGTTTTGAAATGCGCGTAAAAAAAAATGGCACCTGTTTACATGGCACAAGACCGCGATTAGAGCCGTTCTTTTAAGGAAGCCGATTCATGCCAGTACGCTCAGAAAACCCTTCCTTCCTGCCCTCTCTTTGGCGAATAGTGAGAAAGTACCACGCAGCTCTACTCCCGGGTATGTAGTAAACCGAGTCAGCTTAAACCCAAGTAACCAAACGTATGCAAGGCTTAGTGGTCTTCCTAGTCCGACCACTTCAAAATGGTGGAGCTCAGAGTGGCTGCTGCGGTTGTTGCAGCACTATTTTGATGTTTTTATTATCTTAAATCATTTTTATTGTGACCAAGACCGGAAGTTACCGGTTGAAAGTTAAAATTGTGACCTAGTATGCACTTGTGGTTTTATTTGCCGGTCAGGAGGCCCCATTTTACTTTTACCTCTACTCCCTGCATGTAGTAACCATGTCAGCTTAAACTTAAATAACCACACGTATGCAAGTCTTAGTAAGCTTATTAGTCATGTAGCTTATTTTCAGTATACTCACCTAAAATCCCAGTGGCATCAGCACAAATTACGTGGACACCGTTACTGTGTCCGCCATCCTTACCAGTGGTTCTCCAACGTCTCAATGCGATTGCGAGTGTTTACATGAATAACGACGAAGCGCATCATGGATTCACCCGATTCACCTCTGTAAAGCACTTCCATTCTCGACCACAAGATGGGAGAAAGCGTCACGAAGGGTTGTTTTCAAGACCCACGGAGGCAACATGGATAGGATACGTTGCGCATCTCTCTAAAGTGCTTCGAAGTAGTTATGTGAACGTAGTGACGGTTTGGCCTAAAGTCGGCCCTGGTTGATCTTTATCAAGAGGATATACCACTCCTTAACTGGCATGCATAACAGTGTTGCAAATTGGACACTCCAGCTACTTATCTAGGAAACATGAACATCTGCTTCATCAGGCTTAACCCTTTCTCGAGCGAAACGAGGGAAATTCAGTGCATTTGCAACGAGTGTAGACAACTAGCTTGGTATGTCAAAGTATCACTAATTAGAAAACAAAAACGAGCTCGTTTGATGTTTAAGGTAAGGTTTAACTGATCTAAAGTCAAAACAGCAAAGTAACACAAATAAACCTTCGTGTAAGGTATCACATACCACAGTGTTCCTGTACTGTTTAGTCCACGTGAAACCTTACTGCTGTATTCAACCATTAGACACGTAAATAAAATCAAAACCATGTCACAACTTTCAAAATTGTTGTGAGAATAATATAATGCATAATATAGGCTACACATTCGCCTACTTTCGGGGATAAATTTTTCATCATTATTTTAGTCTGGTCGTCTCCTTTATGTTCATCCTATTGATACATACACCAGTTTTTAAGATTTCATATTCAAGACTTCAGGACTGGTATTTCATTTTTATTATCAACGATATTTCGAGGATTTCAAGGAGTCGCACGAACCCTGAATTAGTTAATCTGTAAGTCTATATTAAGCACACTAAAAGTATGGTTTTTACAATTTTTCAGCGAGAGTAGAATGAACCAATCAGACATATCGTGTTGTTAAGTCAAACTGTAAAAACAATACAGCAGTAAGGTTTCACGTGGACTAAACAGTACAGGAACACTGCGGTATGTGAAACCTTACACGAAGGTTTATTTGTGTTACATTGCTGTTTTGACTTCGGATCAGACAAAACCTTACTTTAAACATCAAACGATCTCGTTTTTGTTTTCTAATTATAGTTTAGGCTTCGCTCACTCCACTCCACCAGGGATGTACAATCGTACACCGTTATTGTTATGCCGAATTCGTATTATTCACGCTACCTGGTCCCCATTCAATTTTTTTTCAATATACCTGGGTAACGGTAGCTCAGGCATAAAAGTACGTACCGTCCAAAAATGTAGAGCATGGAATTTTCTACAAAATAGGTTCTATTCATTTTTTTCACAGATTCAATGATTCAGCCAATAAACGGTGTAGAACAGTGTTGAGATGGTTGAGCCAATGCCGCCATCTTGAAAACAAGGCGCTCGAAATCGGTTCTTTCTTTTCGATATATCACGGAAACAGGTGCTCAGGCATCAAAATATGTTTAATCCGAAATTGTACAGCATGGAATTGTCTACAAAAAAGGTTCGATTCGTGTATTTTTTTTTTCATTAAGTTAATAATTCAGCGAATAAACGGTGTCAAAGATGCCAAACATGTAGGGCCCCCCCCCCCCCCCCAAATGATTTACCCTACCAAAAACGGGTTTTTTTTTGTTGCTGTAACTCCTTCACCATCAACAAAATAAACGCACAATGTGAAGCAAAAACATTCAGCACACAATTCTGGACAGGAAAGGAGATGTACATACGTCTTTTACGATAAGTAACCTTGAACCCCAAAATCATTTTCAAAGTATATCAACCTTAATTTGTGCAAACACTTTTTTTTCAGTAGGTGTTATAGCAATTTTCGTGTTCAAAGTGTACTTGCGAGCCTTCTAATTGGGATCTTTCCTCTCTATCAATCCTTACCGATATTTTTAAACTTAGATAGGCACAGTCCTACGCCCATTTACAGGTGAAGAGGTAATGGCGTGGCGGTGAAAACGATGGTGATTTGGGAATTCACAGTGCTCTTGCGAGTCCTCTAATCTAGTAGACCAAAATGGACATGCTTAAGATATTCTGAAAGTTGGGGATCCATCCTTTTCATCCATCCTAACCGAAATTGTTTAGCTTAGAGAAAAACGCAAATACGAGCATTACAATGGCACTTCGAAATTCAAAACGACTGCGACACCATTTCAGCTACACCTTTAAAAGGGGTAGAATGGTGCCTATCAGTTAAACAGTTTCGTTTAGAATTGATAGAACGAATAGATTCCCACCCTTCAGAAAATCATAAGCGTGTCCATTTCTGGCTACTAGAGGGGTCGCATGAGCACTTTGAATTCGAAAAATCTACATACGCAATCGCCATTACCTCTTGACCTTTAAATGGGCATAGGACGGTCCCTATGTAAGATGAATAAATTCGGTTAGGTTTGATGGAAAGAATAGTTTCCCGCTTTTCAGAAAATCCTAAGCGCGTCAACTTCGAGCTATTAGAGGGCTCGCAAGACCACTTTGAACACGAAAATCACTACAACAACAAATTGAAAAAAGGCGTTCGCGCTCATTAAGGGTGATATACTTTAAACACGATTTTGGGGTTCAAGGGTTGCTTATACGTAAAAGATATACATCACCTTTCTTGTCCAGAATTGTGTGCTGAACGTTCTTGCTTCACATTGTTCTTTTTGATTTGTTGATGGTTAAATGGACACACGGCCTGCCTTATAAACATTCCGCATGCCAAATAACAGCTACGCGCAGATCATCATCCGAGCAATTACAGTGCCAAGGTCGGCTGGGGTGGTAGCTGCGTTTCTCGCATAGCTGCTGTCTCGGTAGGCTTTGTGAATAGTGCATGAGACAGAATCAAGTCAACGATTGTGTCGTCACAAACCGGAATGATTCTCGTATTTTAAAATCACAATTTATAATTTTCTAGGCTAGTGTCTCATAATTTTGCTTCGGCGATGGAATAATTAATTTTAATTTTTACCGCCATTAGTCTGATTTTAGATCTCATGGTAATTATTAGAAAATTAGTAGATGTACACACAGAGATGAAACGTCATGATTATTGTACGCGCGCAATGCATCATTTAGTGACGGCTCGTTAGTAAATAAAGTTCCATTATATTCAACAGAAAATCTCCTAGACGCCACATTTAAAAAATGATTTTTAGCAAGGGAAAGACTAACGGTAAGGAAAGAGACCTTTGGGGCCGTACTTGATGTGGAGGATCGAGAAAAATGGCGCTGGGAGGTATATCCCTTTAATGAGTTATGCCAATTTCCAGTTATACTCTTTATGTGCATCCATACCAAATTTCATGTTTTTCACAGAAAATGAACAATCAATTCCATCAAGTTTAGGCCCCAAGCCACCCCTACTATATGAAGTGTAATGTATAATGGGTGAATTGGGAGTCACGTTTGTTGCTTCTTAAACGCCGTTTGTTGCTGAATCAGTGACTCAGTTAAAAAAAAAATGAGTAGAACCTTTTTTGTAGACAATTCCATGCTCTACAATTTCGGATTAAACAAATTTTCATGCCTGAGCAGCTGTTTCTGTGATATTTCGAAAAGGAAAACCGATTTCGGGCACTTTGTTTCTAAGACTGTGGCATTGGTCCAACACTCTTCTGCGCCGTTTATTGGCTGAATCTTTGAATCTATGCAAAAAAGTCAATGGAACCGTTTCTGTAGAAAATTTCATGCTCTATATATTTGGAGAGAACATATTTTCAAGGCCGAGCAACCGTTACCTAGATAATATATTGAAAACCAGATTTCGGGCACCATGTTTCCACGATGGCGGCCTTAGCTCAACACGGACAGCTGAGAACCTTTAGTATGTTGAGCCTGAGACCATTACGAACATCTGTACCAAACATCAGCTTATTATGAATAATACTACTTAAATATTTGGTCTAATAGCACTGCACTCATAAATTAGTGACTTGATTCGAAGTCGCATCCCCTTGTCTCGTAGGCTACCTCACTCAATAACTCGGGTTCCAAAGTAACTCTCATGAAGTTAGCATTTCGTCGCTGGACTTAGGGAACCCTTACGAAGTCAGCCTTTCATCACTGGACTTAGAAACCCTCAAGAAGTTACTCTTATGAAAAATTGTCATGACAATGTAATAAAAAACAATCGTGACTATTCCATGATGACTTGGCATGATTTATTCCGATTTGTCATGATTGGTAGTCATTATTTATCATGATCATGATCTGCTATCATGATTTGACGTGATGTTCATGATGATGCTTAATGATGATAAATCATGATAGTAGATCATGATAAATCATGATAAGTCATTGTCCCAATTCATCATGGAATGGTCATGATTTTTTAATTGTATTGCCATGACAATTTTTCTTAAGGGTAGCTTTTTGTCTCGCTGGACTTAGGGAACCCTGATGAAATTAGCTTACCGTCGCTGGACTAGGGGAACTCTCACGAAGTTAGATTTTTGTAGCTGAAGTTAGCTTTTCTTCGTTGGACTTAGGGTATCCTTCTGAAGTTAGCGTTTCGTTGCTGAAGTTAGCCTTTCATCGCTGCTCTTGGGAAACCCACACGAAGTTAGATTTTCGTTCCTGAAGTTAGCCTTTCCTCGCTGGACTTAGGGTACCCTCGTGAAGTTAGCGTTTCGTCGCTGGATTTAGGACACCCTCATGAAGTTAGCTTTTCGTCACTGGTATAGTATGTAGGGGGTACCAAGCAGAAAAGGTGTGCCTCATGATGAAAATAGAAGAATGCGGTAAAAAATTTACTAAATAATGGGCGTAGTTTCTATTTGTGGTGTTACTTTTGAGTTGGTCTTCCCGGTGTCCCAATGCTGCATTTTCCGATTTATATGTGGAAAAGGGCACTGAATTGTCATCCTTCTTTAAAAAAAAATCTCGTTTCCTAAGCAACGTTTACCAAAAGAAAATTTTGGAAAATCGCTCCCTGCCCATACCTCCTCAGTGCACTTAATCAAACTTTATTTCACATGTGCACGGTTTAGAAGTGTCGTTAGCTATGAAATGCATACACGTCTGGAGGACATGGAAGTGTCCATGTTGTAATAACACTTGCTTCGTGTTCCACCCCACGTTAGAAGTTCCTTAGGGAGAGAATCTGCGGTTCTTTCTTCCCAGATTTAGGCCAGTTCTTGCAAGATTGCCAGAATCGCATTCAACTTAAGCAACGACTCAAGCAACGCTATGAAGTATTTACTTCCAGGCTAGCTTGAGAACTGGCATGGGAAGCGAAAAAAGAAGTTTCTTTCCCAGTCGGCCTTGGCTTGAATAAGTGTTTTTTTTTATTTAATTCTTTGTATTCTGACTGTGTAACTGATAGAAAAATAACAAATGTTGAAGATGACCCGCGAAACAGTGATTCGGAAGTCAGGCGTCGGCCGGATCACGTTTTTGGACGGACAGGTTTTGGTCGTCCGGACAAGTTTTCATTGAGGTTCTGATGTTATGTGTTTAGCCGCACAGCAAGCGCGGCAGCACGAGTGAGGCACGGAATTTGGAAAAATATGAATAACTGAAAGCTAACTTACCATCGCTTGTTTTGAATTAACAATTGCTCTCTCCTGGTGACCCTTGCCTGGAATAATGGCGGACACGTAACGCTTCTTAAAGGACGGTGACATAGCCGGGAAAAAGTATTACCGAAAAATCAAAAAATCAATAGTGTTTAAGAAAAGCCGTAGTTTCTTAAATTCTCTTCGTATTTTTTTCGTCATTTTTGCTACCTGAAATTCCTTGCAAAAAAAATAAACATCCTCGTACACCAATACTAAGTTCATGCCACTAGCAAGGTCGTTTATGTGAAGTAGGAATAAGATTGGACACAGTACTGACACTTGGGGTATACCAGCAGTACAATAACAACCGTGACTTTTCTTTACCATGTGTTATTACTAATGTTCTGTTTGTTGAAGAGTTTTTAAGACTATTAAAGATCATTCCTGTAAATGCGTAGGCTTTGATTTTATTAAGCAACAGACGAAGCGGTTGGCAATATTGATCAGCACTTGCGACCATGACATTTTCTCTCATTAAGTGAGTCGTTAAGAGACCATGAAACTTTAGCAAGCCACGTAAATTCAACAAACCCATATTTGTTTTACATGTAAAGCGCCCTTATCCCTGGACTGATTCTTCAATTCATTTTACGTTTGAGCGACTACGAAGAATAATATACATTTCCTTTATAAAAAATTAATTACTGGACTGCTGCAGGTGGCCCGCCCCTTCTTCCTTGTTGCCCCCCCCCCCCCCCCCACACACACACCTCCCCCGTCCTTTGCCCAACCCCGACTCATCCAAAACCAACACGAATTTCCCAACGGTTTCAGTACGAAGGCTATTTACT
>JAHWFP010231157.1:0-11296 GCA_023313725.1 Lithobius niger
CCACAAAATTACCGCAGCGACATTTCGTCGGCTTGCTGTTGTAAATCATTGCTTTACGTCGGGAAATCTTCGTATAAAGGTTTGGGCGTTCAAGGTCTTCGTGCGTCCTCTTTTGGAATACGCAACCCCCGTGTGGTCCCCTCATTTGCTGAAGGATATTGATTTAGTGGAATCGGTTCAGCGTCGTTTCACGAAAGGTTTGCCGGGTTTAAGAAACATGTCTCCTGATGCACGTTTGAGTGTTGCAGGGTTGGAAACACTTGAATTGCGAAGATTAAAATTTGACCTTCTGCTTACTTTTAAAATTTTACATGGTTGTCTTTCTGTTGATTTGCCATTCTTCGATGTTCGTTCTGCGAGTGTAACTAGAGGTCACTCTTGGAAACTTGAGGTCCCCCAGTCTAGACTTAAATACCGCAAAGAGTTTTTTGCGATCAGAGTGGTTCCGGCTTGGAACTCATTGCCAGAGGAGGCTGTGTCCACTCAGGCTGTGTCTGGTTTTAAACGTGTACTTAATGGTCTCCCCCTCACCAACTTTTTGAAAAGGAGGCGTTAGCCGACCTACTACTGTTTTTGGGACTGGTGTTAGTGGCTACACAGCCCTTCCATTTTCCCTCCACCTTCTGTGGAAAACTCTATTATTATTATTATTATTATTATAAATGTGCACAAGCAAGATTAAAGTAGTTTGTTGGACTCTTTAACTCTCGTTTTGCCTTTGGAATGCTGTATTATAGCTCGATCGATTGTTCTGTGTTTTGGCAGTATCAAACTTGTGTGCAACAGCAAACGTTTTTTTTTTGCACAGTGTGGCATTTTGGAAGAAGCTAATCATTTACAATAAATTAAGCTTCGCCTGGCTTTCCCACCAGATGGCGCCATCCATGCTACCTTCCCATCACTGTGCCCTCCTTTTTTTTTTATTTGTGACGATCTTTTGTGGGTTTCCCACATGTTTATATTGACATTCACAGTGATATTCTGTTGTCTGAAAATGTTTTGCGTGTTGAACATTATTCTAATCAAGATGATTTAGTAATCAAATTTGTACAGAGTGATTTGTCTTGCCAAATCTGCTACCGTCGTTGGGGCGTCGAAGGAATGTCTAACTGAAAAATCGTCTAATGGGATAATTATCTAATATCTGCATAAATAAAAAAATCTGGAATATCCTCTAAACGGATTATCGTACAATGGATAATCATATACTGGATAAACGTCTAACTGGACAATAATATACCTGCGGGTTCTGATGTTATATGTATAGCCGCAGCAAGCGCGGTAGCGCGAGCGAGGCTGGGACATTAGACCATTTTCCATTATACGAATTTCCTGTTAGACAATATCCATTATACGAATTTCCAGTTAGACGATTTTCCATTATACGAATTTCGTGTTGGACGACTTTTCGTCTGACTGTTATACGGTATACATTCTTCCAATTATGCGATTTTACAGTTAGACGATTATCCCTCACCCCAGTCGTTTCATCTCCTTTCACGACAGGGATTTTGAAAACGCCTTTGATACCTTCGGCTTGAAGATGGTGACCTCTCCGACGTTCATTCCCGATTTCGTCACCGTGATACGGGGGATTACCGTTGTTCCTGTGACCACAGCCAATTAAGAAGCTCTTCTAGATTTTCTCGTCCTGATCCTTGGGGATATTCTTGTTTCACGTCTAACCGTTTTTTTTATTAAGGCTACCGCAATCACCATTCACCTATATATCAACTTTCCATCACTCCACATCCTGACAGCAGGTCCTTCCCCGTTGGTTATCGGCCATGGGATCATTCTCGTCATCGCCGTTCGGCCTACTCTAGATCGAAGAACAGGCCTTCGTATTCCTCGTAGGATTGGCGCTAATGACCTAGCTGTCGACGCGTCATTAAGCCTCAATCCCCTCGCCCCCCCTCGTAGGTTTCGTCTGCATTCTTCCGATCCTCCTCTAAAAGGTTGCCTCATTGTGCTAGAACTTCGTCTTCACACAGATCTCTTAGAGATTCGTCTCTGAAATATTCTTGTTTGCATTTGCCTTCGACTCTCGAGCGACGCTCGGACTCTCCTTCGGGCAAACCTCATGACCTTTTGCCTTTGGCCAAGCCATGTGGCGTTCGACCTTCCTTTCAGTCTTATGAACTTTTACAGCCACTTGGCATTTTGCCTTCGGCTAAGTCCCGTGATGTTTCACTTCGGCCAGTCCTGTGATGTTCATCTTTGTGTTCCGGTTTGCATCTCCAGTGCCTTATTCCAGGCTTCGCTTCGAATCATCTTCGGCACTGCCGGAAAAGCCTTCGATTCAACCGTTTCTTGTGGAAAAATCTGTTTCTTTCAATGAAATGACTGAAGAAATCGTTGTTGACAAAAAAAATTATGAGAATAGCGAGAGGGCAGATCGATGGGGCCCATCCAGGGTGAGTTCTTCTACTTTTCCTCTTATTGTTCCACCATGCTTGAGAAGGGCAACCAAAACACCCGTTGATTGAACAATTCCTTTCTGAGCAGCAGGAGGATGATCACGATTCAAAAATCTTGAATCATTATGGAGTCCTCCATTCCTTTCTGCTTGAGAAGGGACCACAGGGGGAAGTAAACAATTAGTGGAAAGAAACGTTTTAGTAGATTAAGAGTTCAATAATGTCCATGGGGAGATAAAGGTTACGGCCCGTATTATGTTATGTTATCTCCAAATGCCAGCTGCTTTACGTACACAGAAAAAAAAAAGGTGTTGGATTGTGTAATGTTCATAACAATACGAAACATTAAAACAATGCCAATCAGCAAACGCCAGTAACCTGAACATTAAATAAATCACTGCGTTTGCAAGGAGATAATGCTGGCCTCAAAATGAACGAAAGCCAGCAAAAAAATGTACCAGAAAACTAGATTGGTGTTTCCATCCCACAATCTCTCAGAAAAACAAATGGATTTCATCAATTTGGATAAAAAAGATCTGATATCTACCCCAAAGCAAAACTTAAGGATTCCTGCCAAGCTTTTTGGCCATGTGAGGTCATGATATGTAACCCCAAGCTCTTTCGCCAAGCTAATCCCACTGACTAAGACTTCAAACGTTAAAGGAAATAATTGAAAATTGCGCAGTAAGCAATTTTCATATATTTCATTTAACCTTCGAACTATTACTCGGTGGGATTAGCTTGGCGTTAGATATCAGAACTTCACACGGCCGAAAAGCTTGGCAGGAATCCTTAACAAGTTTTGTTTTCGGGTAGATTATTGTTTACCAGCAGGAAAATGTGGGGCAAAAATTGTTTATATTAGTCCACTAGGAAAGGGTTTCCAAACCCGGCCCTAAATGCCAAACCCGGATTTTCGAGTTTGAAAAATATAAAACCCGGGTTTTACACGAAATTGAACAAGATGCAACGCCAGTTCAAAAATCTCACCTTACTGCTTTACTTCAGTGGATACTCGTAGTTGTGGACAAGTTCCAAAGCAAAAGTTCCAGTAGCCAAAGCGAAACAAGTTGCCGAATACATAAAGGATGTTGGCCTCATACGGAGACCAAACCAATTTTTGTAGAACTTGTTCACTGTCCATATGTTGGTTTAAAGGGACTATCGTCGACTTGTCTTGTTCGGAGACTGGCTGCTGCTTCTGTGTGGTGATGGGCTGGTGTTCGCCAATTTGTTTGCAGGGGTCTCCTTGTCTGGTAGGGGAGTGTCTGACAACTCAGTCTGACATCTGTAGTCTGCATCAGATGTGTGGCGACGACTGGAACATTGGAGAATTGCCTGTAAGCTGAGACATATTGAGTGTTTGTTCCACCTTACCGATGCGTGTTGCCCACTGCTTTATATGTGCTTGCAGCCATATAGGCAACGTCTCTACTCATTGGTGAAGGCGACGGAGTCGGCCATTGCTCAATCTGCCTGTGCCAGTTAAACGTTGTCGATGTCTGGAAGATAAGTAAATTGAACGCCTTTTATATGGATTACATGTGTATGTTTTATATGTGTTGATTGTGTCTGAGGCAGCTTCACTTCCTTGTCACGGGGCAGTTCGTTGACAGTGAGTGGGCAGATGCTCGGAGCCAATGTCACTGCAGTGGGTGACTCCCTCCTTTTATGCTTGGGAGTCGGCATTTGACCACGATGTTCTAAAGCATGCATTGACTACTTTGACTGCTACCGACCCAATATTTACCTTATAGTGAAGTAGCTTCCGACAAAATTTGACAGAATTAGGACTTGGCTACCAAAAGCATGAATTTTTTTTTTTTTTTTTTTTTTTGGCTTAGTTAGTGTATGGGCAATAAGAAAATGGGCTGCTCCAAGCAATCTGAACGTATATTGGGTCGGAACAGGCCTTGTTTACCAAAATATGTAAATAGTAAAAAAAAAAACTGCATGCACTGAAGCACTTTTCACATCCATTAATAAACCGATTAATATAATGTGCTGAAACTTACTATAGTAGTAATATGCTGAAACTTACATCATTTATGACAAAACATTCTATGAGAAAATGTAGAAAATCCAACCGGAAGTGAATATACAACTCATTTCCGGAAAATAATCTTTATCATGTAACTCCTGAACCGTTTAACCGACTGATCTAAAATTTTTCAGGCATATTCCAGAAACCATTTACATCGGTTGAAATTTAATGACATTTTGTTGTAGCTCTACCGGTAGTAACTAAATACAAATGCAAACCTATTCATGTTGTCTTTTTGACTTATATGTCAGACTGCCTGAGCGGGGAGTCGAACCCTGGACCTTTGGAACCAAAGGCCAAGGTCCTACCGCTGAGCCAGACTGACACGGCCAAAACGAAACGTCCATAGGCAGCATTTAACACGTGCATATATTCATTTAAACAAACAATCTCCAATCGCCACTGGAGGGACACTTATTTGCCGCGCCATCCTCCAAGCGAAACGAATGGAACACTTCCTTCCATTCGTTTCGCTTGGAGGATGGCGCGGCAAATTGGTGGTTATCTCTTTCACCAAACATTAACAGATTTCTAGGCCTATTTTTTCGGTTTACGTATACACCACCTTTTCTGAAGTTGCTATTCAAACCTATGTTTAACAATCATGAGGCAGAAAGTAAATTTTTGGCAGCAGATGGTATTTCAACCACATTTTTTAGTATAATCCAGTGTTGGAGACGGCGGCCAACTTTGTCGTAGCCTTTCACTCTCAAATCTCCAATCAAAACACCGGTTGAGGTCATACCATTTGCAGCCAATGCAACACGAACTCTTGGGCATTTTTGCCTATCAATCTGTTTATAAGAGTTTGTGATAATACTTAAACTTGCACCACTATCATGGGCAAAGGTTTCTACTATTTTGGAAGATGCCTTATCCTTATAACTAAATACATTTGTATTATACGTTACGTAAGAGCTTCCTTGCGCGTTTCCAAAGTTTGAATCTTTGTCCATGGTCTCGTTGAGGCTTAAACCGTACGCCATATGGTTTTGGCACAAGAAAGGCACATGTTCATTGTTGTTAGGATGAAGTGGTTGTTGTCGAGCCGTTTGTTGTGCGACTAAATTCATGGGATTTTGCTGCTGTTGTACTTGAGGACGGTTTAAGGTTTGGTTTTCGGATTTTTTCGGCGAGGTTCTTCGGCGGTTCCTCGTGTCACTGGGCAGTACGCTTGGACATTGGCTACTCAAATGTCCAAATCCGTAACAGGAACGGCACTTTGGTCCAACTGGATGGTCAGCGGGGTCAACTCGGTCACAGTTCCGAAAATTATGGGAATGAGAGTGGCAATAGATACACGCCCTTCCAGATCGTCGTGGTTGCTGTCTAGAAGTCTGTTTAGGTTGCATCTTTGGTTTTGGGGGTGTTTTCATTACACTGGGCCTTGGCGGAATGTAGTGGCAACATTGTTTAGGCATATGGTTGAAAGGGAACTGTCTTACGCTTATTCTTGTGGCATTAAAGTTATCGTTTTTGGGCATGATACATTTACCAAACTACGCCCAACTGCACCTAGTTTTATACCCGATAAAATGCAAAACACCTCGCTCCCCCACATGCCAAGCCTATTAGCTGCTACCATTTATATGTGGGAACGACACAGGTGGACCGGACCACTGGCCGCCAAGTGAGGGACATTAACGGGGCAGAGCGTGGTAAGTTCCCCACGGCCTCAGAAGTTTTCATGCCTCGTACCCTAGGACGACCTGCAGCAAAGCACACACCTGCATCAGTGAAGAGGCTCGTGTTATGATCGGAATGCATAACCTGTAGTGGATCGATGGTAGACAGGAAAAAGTGAATTATGTTGGTCCAACTCTTGATATTTATTAAGCTTGGAAAAAACGCCTTAGCTCTTCAACACCCGTTCGCCATACTTGCATCCCTTTCATCATCGCAGGAAATGTTACCATTAAGTCGGCAAGGAGTAGATACAAATCAACTTACGTATGCGAGTTCTGCATACAAGTAGAGACGACAGAAATAACGAAAGATACTTGTTACGACTGCATATGTCCTTTAAGTGGTAGTCCCGTTGGACTTGGCTACTGGCGTAGAAGTGTATAGGGCTTTGGAGGAACATCAGAAATCTCAAGTCTCATTTTTAGGCCTACAAAATGGTGGCCGTTTGGAGTAGTAATTGAAGACAACATGTCGAGAAGAAACGGTGATCAGATGTTATAAAAAAGGAGCGGAAAGGTACAGGGATGGCGAGGACTGTTAAAGAGATATAAGGCGGTGTTACAATAGGGCGCTACAATTGGTTGTGAACAGTCAAAAGACAATGTGTTAGGGCTACATAACAAAGAGTGCGAGACGACAAGTATAGTTTACAATAAGGAGAGACGAGCTACAACAATAGGCATTGTTGTGCCCCGGCCGAGGACTTAAAGGTATTGTCGTATAGCTACGTCTAGAGTAAACAATAAAAGAAAGTAATTGTTACTATACAATTGATGCCTTGTGTAAACGGGGATCGATCTCGCACACCATGGAAGCCAAGAGGAAGCTTTAAAGTGGGAGGTATAAAAGGGGAAAAGCATCTACGTATACAATGCATCAGTTAGGTGTATAAATAAGTATGTGATAATGACGTATGTACATCCCACAATAAACCCATGGGCGTTTAATCCACGATTTACGGTATTCTCCGCTTAAAACAATGTAAAAGACATTTTAGTTGCATTATCGGAGAATAAGTGATTGCGCATTTAGTCTTCCCTGAAAACAATGTAATTGCAACATATAGCATTTATACCTTCAAGTGCAACAAGCAAGTATGGTTACAATAATTTCTTAGAAAGTTTATTTTCCTTATATTCTTGGGAGTGATGAAGCAGGGGCACTGGAATTAATTAGGCGACTAAACCCCAACACTCATAAATCGCAATTGTGTGCAACAGGTCAAAATGAAAAAAAAACAGTCATTGCACTGCCCAAATATTGGCAAACAAATCAGTAACTCCATTAGTGGGGTGCAATGCATCCATCTGGTGTCATGGTAGGCGGCACATCAACAGCACAGAACTCCTTATAATTATCACGAAAAGCCTTGTGTACCACTAATGGAGTTGTATGAATTATGACAGGATTTGGTTAATACAAAGACTGCTTTTATTTTTTGATATATTGGACACAATTCCCGGTTCATTGTGTTTTGGGGCTAAGTCAACTCACAACTATTAATTCCTGTGCCCATGCTTCATCACAGCTTGAAATATAACTTAAGGAAAATTAACTTTCTTCGGAATTATTTTACCATGCCACTTATAGAAAATAAGGGAGCTATATGTCGTAGATTATTATCTGGAAGTGACAGTGTATACTCACTCATTCACTTCCGGTAGTCATTATTTGTCGTAGATGTAAGGAAGGCATGTGCAAAATTTGGATCCTACCGACTAAATAACGCATCTGGACGAAGAAATCCTACCCGACTGACAGTGTTGCTACTGCTTCCGGTAGAGTTAGGACAAAATATCAGTAGATAACAGTAGACGTAATATGCCAGCAAAATTTGACACCTATCGGTTAAACGGTTTAGGAGTTATGTGATAGAGACTATTTACCGGAAGTGAGCTGTATATTCACTTCCGGTTGGATTTTCGACATTTTCTCATACAACACTATTTATCATCACTTCGGTAGAGCTACAACAAAATATCATTAAATATTAATTGATGTAAATGGTCTCTAGAATATGCCTGCAAATTTGAGACCTATCGGTTAAACGGTTTGAGAGTTATGTAATAAGCACTATTTACCGGAAGTGAGCTGTTTATTCACTTCCTGTTGGATTTTCGACATTTTCTCATAGAATGTTATATGTCATAAATGATGTATAGAACTACTGTAGCAAGCTTCAGTATATTATATTGATCGGTTTATTAATGGTCGTGAAAAGTGCATCCCTGTATGCAGTTTTGTTACTATTAAAGGCCTGCTTCAGCAAATTATTTGTTCAGAATAAGTGAGCGTCCTTATTGCCCACACACTAACTAAGAAGCCACACAAAAAAATTCATGCTTTTGTCCGACGTGTCTTAATAAAATCGTTATATACCTCACTGCTAAAATATTTGCAACATCGGTGCAACTGATCCAGAAATAGCAAAATAACAGTAAATGTTTTTGGATCACGGTAGAAACTGGTTGAAATTCCCTGTTGTGTTAACAATGAGTTCCCTGCTGTGTTACCCCCTTTTTGGTAGGTTTGGGCCCCGTGTCTGAAATTCTCTTAATTCGGCTCTTGAGTGTTGGTGATGGCCCGGGCCCTGTGGTAAAGAGCCCCCCTTACTCCCCCCCCCCCCCCCCTTCTCTCTCTTGTTGTCCCTGAACTTATGTAAAAAATTAAAGGCTCGCGTCTGCGTAATGTAACCACCAGTTGAGCTGGATGCTGCCCACAGCCGGAACAAGAAGTAAATAAGCAGCAATGCTAGTTGCTATGGCAATGGGGGAATGAAAAGGCTTTTCTGTTATCACCGGCTAGTGGCCACACAGGTGCAATGTTATAGCTAACTCACATTGCAATTGTTTTTAACTAAGATAATATGAAAAAAAGTGGGAAAAAAAAGCTCCATTTCACGACAGTATTAAACCTGATAAAACCAGGGATTTTCGGGGCTGCAAATAGTCCGGCTACCCGGGCTGGAAACCCTAGTCCGACATTTCAGGAAGCAGTTACAGCTCTATTGCCTCAATAATCCAAATCGAGGCATCATTACAAAAGTTTTGTGCCCAAAGCAGCAAACCACATGGTCAAAGTTATGTAGGAGCAAAGAAGTGTTAGATTGTACTTCAAAGCTGTGTATCAAATTTTTCACGGTACAAAACAAACTGAATGAAACGGAAATGCCAGACATGGTTTACACTTACCATGGTCTTTTAAATTAATAACTGAAGAAAAAACGGCCTCGCCGTTTAGAAAAAAGCATTAGGGCTCGTATCCCCATTCTCACAGCTGTGAAGGTAAACGAATAAAAACGGATTAGAGTTCACTCGAACGCTGCGAACTCTAATTTGAACTCCAATTCCAGGAAACAATGACTGTTTTTGCTCAGTGGTTATGTCAGAAAGTGAACGCATTTTGTGTTTGAAATGTTTAATGTTTGTGTGCGTGTGTATGTTTACGTGCACTTAATTTGGGTGTTGTACTGGCTTTTTTTAATATTTCTGTGTGTTTGTTGTTTTATATTTTAAGTATGTTTCCTGTGAGTGGCTATATGTGTATTTTGTGTGCATTTATGATTTGTGAAACAAGCATACTCCTAATTAAGGTAGTTTTTATTGCCCGTCTTTGTGTCTGTATTTTTCATCCTTTGTAGGCGTTTTGCTGTTTACGGCGTAAGTTTGTATGTGTTTTAGATTTTCGTTCTATTTCATGTGCGTGTGTATGTTGTATTTTGTGTGCGTGTTTTATTTGTGTGAAGTATCCAACCATTTTGTTTGTTTAATTAGTGATGTACATGAATGACTGGCATGTCACAATCCTTGTTCCCTGGAATTGGAGTTCAAATTATAGTTCGTTACGTTGGAGTGAACTCTAATCCGTTTTTACTTGTGTACCTTCACAGCTGTGAGTATGGGGATACGGTCTCTAATACTTTTTTCGCCGTTTTTTGTCCAGTTAATTTCTTGGCTTTTTTCGCATCCGATTATTGTAATTGCTACAGTCGGATCTATCATGTGTACAGTATGTCCACTGTACACCCAATTTTATTTGCGAAAATTTATTAGAAATGCGTATTTCTGTTCAGGTTCTGCCCACGTTTTATCCCATGTTTGTTATTTGATGGCAATACACTAGCGTGTGTCTAGAGTTAGCATGTATCAGCTGATTCTGATTCTGCATTGTTGCAAGCTGATGTAGTATTATGGCAAACAATCGCGGAAACAATTCAACTAGCTTCCTGAAGCCTGCATTGAAGTAGTAAATAAATCATGTCTGCCGGCGAATTTTGAGGCCGTATGGCCTCAAAATTATAGACTTTGCAACCTCTGGTTTAAAACTGAAAGATTAAAGCGAAAACCAACGCCATTTCATTTTGGTTCTCGACAACGATTGAATATATTTAATGGAGCCGCAGCCCGAAGCTACCACGACAGTGTTACTTTCCCTGTGCCCGAGTATCGTTACATCTTGTTCAAGTGAGCTACAATCCGATCTTGTGTACCTCGCCTATTGTTGCCCCATTGTTACATGTTGCAGCATTGCATTCTGGGCCTCCGCTGCTGCCTGTCCAGTTTTTAAAATTCTCGTGCGCAAACGAACTCTAATAAGCACTGCCTGCCGGCTGTGCTAATAGAACTAGCCAGGTTTATCATTAGAAACAATCACTTTTGCCTGCATTGTTGTGACATTGCAATGATTTAACAATCAGAATTAGATTAGATGTTGCAGCAACCACCTCACATTAAGGGGAAGTTGCAGGGATAAACAAAACTACTGAAGGGGATGCGCTGATTGTTTGAGCGAAGCGAACGAAATCAGCGATTGTTAGTCAGTGTACGCAAAAATGGGATTGAAGCATCTTAAACAGACGGTGTAACCTTATGTACGTTCACAGTCCTATGAAAGTTGTGATATCCACCCAAAACCAAAACTGGTAGAAAAACCCGCCAAGTTTCCAAAAACTGTCGGCCTTTGAAGGTAGTGATATCATTCCACCGGGGAAAGGCCGCCAAGGTTAATCCTATTAGCCAAGTTAATCGCACCGAATAATACTTTGGACGTTAAATGAAAACTTGAGGATTGCTACCGCTAGTAGCAATCTTCAAGTTTTCATTAACTTGGCTAATAGGATTAACCTTGGCGGCCTTTCCCTGGTGGA
>JAHWFP010231157.1:11396-27916 GCA_023313725.1 Lithobius niger
ATTAACTTGGCTAATAGGATTAACCTTGGCGGCCTTTCCCTGGTGGAATGATATCACTACCTTCAAAGGCCGACCGTTTTTGGAAACTTGGCGGGTTTTTCTACCAGTTTTGGTTTTGGGTGGATTTATTATAACAATAGTTCATTTAGTCCTGTCTGGCAGGCTCAAAGCAGTGCAACAATCAGTTAAAAATCAACAATGGTAAAATTGGATTCTAAACAATGCACAAAAGTGGAGCCAAATTTACATAACTTTAATGCCACAACCAGCATTTCTTTATACTTGCAGTTGCATTTCTACTTCGATAGGATGTTAACTGCAAATTTTAGAAGATGGTTTTTTTTTAAATCAAATGTATCGAGATACCTGCATTAAAACGGGGGGGGGGCTCAATAAATTTTTTCCATTAATACACATTTTTCAATAAAGTTTGTCATTTGTTGTTGCTATTTAAAAATGGGGTGTTGGTATCCCAGCACTGTAATACTAGTTACCACCTCATTCATGAGTACTGGACAGAACCGAGTACCGGTATACTAAGCTTGGTACTGGCACCGGCTTAAAAATTACTGATACTGCCCAACAATACTTGGAATATAGAGCCATCATAAAAACGGAGCACATATTACACAATTTTAAAGTTCAAGATATGAAGTTATATCTTAGCAAATTTTCAACAGTCCGCAGTGCTGGAGGTGTTCAAACTTGGCCGTCTGCCTCCTTCAGGCGTCTTCTTCCCTTCCTTCTTGTTGACCTTCTTTTGGTCTTTTGAAAACAGCTTTTTTTCCTTGTCTCCTGTACTAATGGGGCTGGTTTTTTCATTGCCTCCAGTACTAATGTGGCCGGTTCTCCACTCAATTCTCAATTTTGTACACAAGTAATTACGGAGAAGATACTGGACTGGAGTTTGATTGTATGGTCCCTGGATATTCAACAGCACGCTCTTTGTCAGACGTGGTGTTGAATAGCCAGGGATTCAAGTCCTCGTAAGTGAGTGTCCCTGTTGGAATTTGAAATTAGAAGCTTTTCAGTCGCTTTCCAATCGATCTCGTGTGTCGTTTCAATGTGGTGGAGTGCGATACTGTTGGTTTCTACCATCTTGCATGTTACTGCCATTTGTTGTTTAACCCTTGTTCTTATGCCTTTTATTGTCTTTTCTGTGTATACGACCTCACTCTCCCCACATGGGTCCCTTCTCTGGTGTATTTGATTTTAGTCAAACATTCTTCTTCATTATGAAAATTACTGGTCTTCTGCTCGTTTTGGCTCGTTCTTCTTTTGTTGGTTTCTGTCCTTTTTGACGCACAAACCAAAAACTTCCTTTCGAAGCTCGCGCTGGATGTTATCTGTTACTCCTTAAATAAAGGTATGACCTATTTTTGGTATGTGTTTTTTTTTTCCTTTCTTCTTTTCTATGACTCTTTCATGCTTTCATTCCTAGTGCTCGTTTCTAGTTGCCATGAAAATATTAAATATCCATTACCTACTTTAAAGTATTCTCCTTCTCAATGCTGTTTCAATTAGAGAATAATTTGAAGAGAGATCTCCGTCCCTCTACCCACTGCGCATCCTACTGCCTCCATCCTATAAATATCAGAGCGGAGCGATCCTGTACTCATCTTTTCTTCTCTACGCCTCGACGTGTGCTGTTACCAGGATGAAGCCTCGTGCAAAGAGTACACCACGCAAACCAGTGGTTTCCCCGGTGCCTTCCTCGCCCACTGCGGCCGTTGATTCCCTTCATCCAGGGGATAATGTGGTGATTTTGGACTTTAGCCAGAGCCCTGTACGTTCCATTGCTCCAATGTTGGAGGCGCTCTCTTACGCCACCACGGTTCCAGCGATCCTGCCACCAGCCATGGCTTCTACTTCGCAGATTCCATGTGGCCAATCCTACCAGGCTGCAGACTCGCGATTCCTGTCTAAGGAGTTGCAACAGGCCAAGGAACCTTACTCAAGATTCAGGTCAAACCTTGTAAGCTTGCAAGGAAGGGGTTGTTTCTCCTCCCAGCGATCCGCACCTCCGCAATCCGCCCAGTCGGCTGAACCGCTTTCGAGAGTACAGGTGCCCTCTCTAATGGATTCTGCAATCCGCACCTTTAAACGCAAACAACCGCCTGCCCCAGAGCCTTCCTCGTATACCTGGTTACGGGTAGCTTCTGCAACCAAGAAGCTTCGCACTGATGATTCAATTCCTGGTCCATCGGTCCAGCGGGACTCAGTGCCTTCTCCGATCCCATCTCTGGCACCCCGTTCAACTCCGATTCTAGCTTATCCCGATGACCGGCTTTCCCTCTTTGATGAAGAAGATCGATCGTCTTATCGATCCGACCGTTCTCCGGACCAAGCGGCCAGCAACCTGGTCTCCGTGCTGAACCCGATCTGGCGGACATCCCGCTTCCGGGCCTATTAAAAATGGTAGAAAGCATATTCCCAGCTTGCTTCTGGTATAAGCCTGCTCCCGATTCCTGCTTGCCGTGTAAGAACTGGGGCTTGTCCATGGGTCTGGGCTTTGGACTTCGGGATCAATATTATTGCCCCATCAGCCTCCACTGCTTGGCCAGTCCACTATACTTCTAATGACCCTATTGCGCCCCGGGGGCTTTTTGGGGGGGGAATGGATCCCCTTTGAGCTTAATATGGGTCCACCGCCGCCTAGACCTAGCAAGGAGGCTTCATTTTTCCGAGGAACCGTAAATCCTCGGAATTTTGAAACCTACCCCCAATCGGAATTTTTAACCGCCGAAGCCAAGATGGACTTCGGCTCCGCTTTGTTCTTGCCCTGGCACGCAGCAGTGTCCTGATCTTCATCCTTCGTGACAATGATTGCCTTCTCCGACTCGGACTACGAGCCGCGTTTCGGGTCGGGCCGATGTCTTAAACACGGCGGCTAATGCACTTTGTGATCGCCTTAACGCTGATCCTCACTCCCCCCCCCCCCAAAAAAAAATCAGGATTAATCAGGAAGGCCAAGGCCAAGGCCTAAACTAGTGCCACACCTTGACATCTCCAAGAAATCAAAACCTCGCTTCCGGCAAAACAAGAGGCCTCGTCCCTTATCCAATGGACGTCCCGGTATCCACAAAGGTGACCACATCATTCAGAAGCCTGAGGAGGCGCATCCTGCTGCTCTTCCAACGCCACCTTTTCCACAATTTTCCTCGAACTCGCAGATGCGTACCTACACGTTCGTCTTCATGCCTTGGTCCGACACCTTTTCAGGTTCCTCTGCAATGGCGAAGTTACAAATTCCTCTGTCTTCCCTTCGGGCTAAATGCAGCCCCCCGCATATTTACGCTCGTGCTACGCCCCATTCTGGCCTTTCTCCATCAACAAGGTATCCGTATGCACGCCTTCCTAGACGATTAGCTGCTTCCGCATCGGGGGGAGGGGGGGGGGTTATTCACTCTCGGTCCATACACATTCTGACGTCCGAAATCTTTCACCTCTGCATCTCCCTCCGGGTTTGCCTCCTTCCTCTGCTTATCCCTGGGAATCGCAATGTTGTGGCCAATCCCCTATCCTGCTGGTCCGCTCCGGCCAGCGAATGGACCTTGCAGTCTTCCATATGAACCGCCTTGTTTGCGATCTGGGGACAACCCATGGTCGACCTGTTTGCTACGAGGTTCAATGCCAGACTTCCCCTCTTCGTCAGTCCGATCGCGGATCCCAGAGCCTGGACAGTGAATGGCTTAACCATGAACTGGGACCATCTCTTTGCGTACCTGTTCCCCCCCCCCCCCCCAGCGCGGCTGTTGCTTCTGATTCTGCGCAAACTAGCAGCAACTTCCGGCCGCTTTCTCCTGGTGGCCCCGGATTGGCCAGCAGCAGCATGGTTTCCTACTCTTCTCAGCCTCCTTATCAAAATACCATGATCCCTGTACCCGCTTCTGGACCTACTGACTCAACATGGCAGCACAGTGTACTGCATCGACGGCCGCAATCCCTGTGGCTACATGGGTGGCTACTATCATCAGACTTCTAAGCAACGGGAGTTTCTTCAAACCAGGCCCTTCATATTGCCTCCAGGGCCGTCCGATCCTCAAGTTCAAAGATCTACGACAGCCATTGGCGTCTCTCTCAACAGGTTAATCCAGTCGGTCCCTCTGTTCCTGACTTCCTCCATTTCCTAGATTTCCTGTTTCGTGATGGACTTCGTGGTTTCACTATTTTAGTCTACCGTTCTGCCCTTAACGCCGTCTTTAAAGCAGCTGGTTGTTTCTATCTCATCGATGACTTTCGCATCACATCTATGATCCGGTCGTTCCTGATTGACTGACCTCGACAACACAAGGTGTTTCCGAATTGGGACTTATCCATAGTCCTCAATGCCTTGCTTGCCTCCCCATACGAACCTCTACCTGCCTGCTCGCTCAGTTACCTAACCCGCAAGAAGGTTTTTCTCAGCGCCCTTGTTGCATGCCTACGGTGTAGTGAGTTACAAGCTCTCTCGGCAACTGCGTCCGCCTGTTTCTTCCTAGACAACAACTCCAGTGTCACACTCACCCCTCGCTATTCCTTTCGAGCTAAGACCCAAAGGCCCGCCGAAAAGACCATGCCTTTTATCATTCCGGCGCTCACAACCATTCTCGGGGATGACCAGGAGAGGATGCTGTGTCCCGTCTGGGCCCTCCGGTTTTACTTGATGACCTCCAAACCCCTTCGCCGGGGCCGCACATATTTTTTTTTCCGTTCGCTTCTCGGTCCGGTGAAACACCTTCCCGTATGATTGCGACTTGGATTAAGACTGTCATCGTACAAACCTATGACGCTCTGTACATTAATTGAACGGTTCAAGGGATCCGTTTCACTACACACGAACTGCGAGCCATTTATGCTTCCTGGGATCACCACAGCAACATTCCCGTCTCCGAGATCCTGGAAGCCGTATCCTGGCACAATCCTTCTATTTTTTCTTCTCATTACCTACGAGACATGTCCCAGCAGGCAGATGGTTTGTACCGCTTCGGGCCTTTTGTTGTTGCCCGTCGTATGTTATAACCCCCCCCTGCTGGCACTTGCCTGTTCCCTTCGAAGATTGGGGATCCGCCCGCTACCTTACGGGGCTTTGTCAAGATGGCGCCCGCCGCCTTTTACGAATCTGTGGAATGCTTTAAATTAGGTAATGGGTATTTTTCATGGCAACTAGAAACTTCAAAATACCAGTATTACCTGGTTAATTTTGGTTTCTATTGCCTTCATGAAAATATACATTACCTTATTCCCACCCTCCTCCTCTCTTGTCGCCATCTGGGCATTTTCAGGACAAAAAGATGAGCAGGATCGCTCTGCGCTGATATTTATAGGATGGAGGCTGCGCAGTAGGATGGGTAACGGGACGGAGAGATCTCTTCGAATTATTCTCTAATTGAAACAGCATTGAGAAGGAGAATGCTTTAAATTCGGTAATGTAAATTTTCATGAAGGCAATAGAAACCAAAAATGAACTTAAGTAATACTGGTATTTTGAAGTTTTACCCTGCAAAATGCCCCAACACCTTGGTAAAACAACCAGTAGGAATGAAAGAAAGTAACAAGTTTAACAGGTTTTAACACCTCCAGCACTGCGGACTGTCGAAAATTCGCTAGGATATAATTTTATATATTTGAAATTTTAAATTGCGTACTTTGTGCTCCTTGTTTATGATGGTTTTCAACATTCTGACAAAAGGCCCTCCCACCATTATACAGGATTAATTCCGCTCTGCTCCTTAAAATTGTCTTAAGTCTAATTCTTGCATGCAGACTAAATCACATGTTACTCTTGTCTTTAGTCACATGTTACTCTGTTTAAATTTTGTTCAGAGGCCCCACCCTTTTCTTCTTTTTTCTATAGATTTGACTGAATGTAATAAAATTGTGTCACGTAAGAAAGCCATGAAGGTCCTTTAATTATCTTTTTCTTTGGTTAACAGCTTATAAAAATTATTCAACTGTTTTTAAATTTGGTGCATTGTGACCTTAAACGAATTGTTCTAACTTCATAATAAATGCTCTAACAATCAATGAGGAAGTTGTGGTAGCTGAGAGTGGAGGTTTTTTAATGTTCATACTTCCTTATCTTCCTAACTGCTTTCTTAATCTTTTTTTTTCCTATCCTCCTATTTACCTTTGGTGTTACTTTACTTATCTTGTTTGGTCAACGTTTTAGAAACATGTTTTTTTTTCTCTTCTTTATCACGTGGTTCAGTAACATGCTGCCAAGTCCCGGAGCATTTACTGTGTTATTGTCTGCAATTATAAGGCCACCCATTAATTTGCAGTTCTCCCAATACCTGTCCAGTGCTCTTATCTTTTTTTATGACATCATTGAATGTCTTTATTGTCAAGAAGAATCCAATAGAGACTGGTTGCTGGAACTAATTACCGTTTTGACTGTGTACAGGTTTCCTGCCTTAGGCTGCTGACGGAGTAGGAGTGTCTGTAGGAAATTCATAACTGATCAGTGACAAAGCCACTGTTAAAAAAGATATGTGTTTACAGTTTAAATGCTGTGGTAAAAGGCGTTGGTCAGGTGACTATGTAGCACTGTGGTGGAGTGAGATAGACTAGAGCAGTAGCAGAGTGCAGTAGCCGATTAGCATCTTGCGTTTAGTTTATCTTGGTGAAATAACACTTGTTTTGATTGAAGTTCGACTGACGGTCAAGTTTGTACCTGATGCCCTCATTGTCATCATAGTGAAGCATGAATGAGATACACTTTAAACGGCTCAAATGCATAAGGCCTCGACCCTGGCCCTGGCGCAGACACAGCTCAGGTATTGCGCACATGGTGGAATTGTGGCAGCGTGTAAGTTGCATTGGTGCACATGATTTGATAGGAGCGGTACCAAGTCGGTTTATTTTTTTGTGTTGTAATCATTGTAAAATAAGAAAAAAATAAAGTCTCGCGATTACCATAATTTTTTAAAGACGAAACATCTTCTCAGTTATGTAAAAATCTTAACTGGGTCAGTGAGGAAAAGGTTTGTCCATCTTATTCTTATTTTCAAAAAAGAAAATAGGAAAACAATTTTGCCTATCAATTTTTTTTAGGCGGGGGGGTTGTTTAAAATTAAATGAACGCAGTTGTATGTTGATATATTGATGTTTATAAAACGTTGACTGTAATTAGTATTAAAGCAACCTTTTTGTTTCGGTAACCTGACTGGTTGGAGAAGAAGAAAAATATTTTACGAGTAGGCTAGTGTGAATAGTTAAAAAGGAATTTAATTCGACTATTTCTCCTTGTCATTTTCATCTGCGTTTGTACTTAAAAAGTAAGTTAATTCAACTGTTCTCTTTATACCATCGAATGCTGGCATGGATATCTTGTAGTAGGGAAAAAAGGCACACCTTGCACATTTTAACTCTGTGTGTCATTAAGGAACCAGGAGTACATATTTTTAAAGAAGTTTAGTTCAAAATGTGTGTTAAGATAATATACTGTTTATCTTTATTATGGCAAACCAAGTAGTTGTCCAGTTTTGAATATTTATGCCACAAACAAAGTCAACGCATAATCATTCAGTCAGTATTCAAAGTAGAAGCTGTTTCTCGCACATGATTGAACCAATTTTTCAGACGAAGTAAAACGAATTGGCATAATAATTCCAATGGCTCTTCAATTCTAAGCAGTAGTAGTCCAAAATAGTCCCCGGTGTGGTCTAAACGGTGTAAAGCAGTGTTTTCTTTGGTGCTAGAAGCAACTTAATGGTTTTAAATAAATGCCGGCCACCACTGCCAAATTATCTATAAAGCAATGCTTTACAAGAATTTTATCGAGTTTATCTACGAGTGTTTGCCTGATTAGGATTAGCCGCGTCCAGACAATGAACCAAAGCATTCCTCTCGTTGCACTGATGTCACTTAAAGTAAAGAATCTCTGTAAAGTATTATATTTAATAATTTTGTTATAATTTTTAAACTAGTAAATTTTATCTTCATTGTATAATATAATAAAAAAAAAGTAAAAGTTTAATGCATTGTTTCTAATGGTGGATGCAACTTTATTGCACATGTGACCCTGTGAAAGTGTAATTGCAGTATTTTCGTATTCCTCGATTATCGTAAACTTATTACTGAGGAATTAAATATTAAATCTGCAGAGATTCAAAATAATGAGAACTATTGAGAACTAATAATGATCATTGGTGTATGAGACAACCAAATTTACTAAAATTTTGAAGAATCGGTGTGTTGCTTTTAACAAATAGTAAAGACGTTGTTACAGCAAGCTTTTGGGGATGAGAGCATGATGTAACAACTTTTTTTGTTCGCTTTATTTTATTTGGAAAAAAATTCATTTGTGTACATAACAGAAGGCAAATATTTAAGCCTATAATCTGTACAATTTCTTGCATTTTGGCATGTGTAGCAAAATTGGTCCATTGACTAATTACAGCAAAGTACACTTGTAATATAGTTGCAATAATGCAATAGTGGTAATTGCAAATATAAATATATCAAAGCAACCTTGTCGCACTAATTATATGGTCACAATTCTGTTAGGCCTCCATACCTATTTATGACCTAATGCCCCCCCCCCCCTACCAAGCATTAACCCTTTAAGGGCTGCATTTGGGATTTAAAAATAAGGGCTTATAAAATTCACTTGCAGAAAAAAATCATAACTTCTCGTCCACTTGAAATTTCTCCTCAACACAGGTTGGTCTCATTTGACGTTAAAGGGCTTTTCCCTAGCCTCCCGCACTCGTTGGTTCTACAAATGTTTGATGAATCGGCAAACAGACTAGGGATTGATGATCGTGAATACCAAGTTGACAGGGAATTGTTGAAAGCTGTTCTTTCCACGATTTATGTAAAGTTCAAAGACTTGGCGTACTGGCAGGTTTCTGGAACACCTATGAGGTACTCCTGCTCCCCGGTGCTTTCGGAAATTGTCATGCAATTTGTTGATGAGTTCGCCATGATCAGTTTCCCTGAGATGAGTTTGTGGGAGAGATTTGTTGGCGATGTTTTGGCAGTGGTGTTGGCTCGTGACCTTCCTGCTATGCTGGAGAAGTTGAACTCGTGGCTTGCTGCAGTTCAGTTTACTCAAGAAGACGAGCACGAACAGAAACTCCCCTTCCTTGATGTTCTTCTTTCCAGAATTAGGAATTCCATTCAGTGTGAACCGTACAGGAAACCTTGTCACATGGGGAGAGGAATTCCATATAATTCGTGTCAACCGCAATCCCTGCTCCATGCTATGGTCGCCAACGAAATGTGTAGAATGGTTGAACATTCCTCAAATCTTGACACTGCAAGGCACCACTTAGCCAACACCAAAGAAAGGTTTCTTCGGCTAGGGTTCCCAGCGGGGATGGTGAACAGGAAGATAAAGGGAGCATGGCATCTTGCGTAAGTCAGAAATGAGAGAGAGAATTGCATGAAAGATGGTGAAGGCCCGACAGAAGTCTTGACTTTTGTGACAGGAGTTAGCGAAAGTACTCACAGGATCTTGAGAAAGCAGGACATTAAATGTTTTTACCGGAACCCAGCAAACCTAAAAAACTTGCTGCAGAAGAAAAAGAGGTGCGACACTGAAGCGTTGCAAGTTCCCCCCACCCCTCTCTCCCGCCCCCTCCACCGGCCCTCTCTCCTCCGGCTCCCATTCCTCCGACCCCTACTCCTCCTGTCCACCACTCCCATACTTGAGTAAATTGAAGAAAGACGACCATCCTGTCCCGAGCTTCCCCCTAACCCCCTCCCCCTCCTCTCACTGTTGATGAGACAGCGAGTACTTCACCCGGATACTTGCTGACGCCTAGTCACTTTGCCAACCAGAGGGGATTAGTGTACCGTGTTCCTTGCGAAGAATGTGATTCCATCTACATCGGGGAAACCAGAAGACCCCTCCTTCAACGCATCAAAGAGCACGAAACTGCTACCATCAAGGGAGATCGTCGGAATGGAGTCGCTCAACACCATCTGAGAACACAACACCCCATTGCCTGGGACAAGTTTCCATTCTGATGAATTCCAACACTCACAACGATGCACATTTGAGGGCCCTTGAGTCATAGGCGATTCACAACACTTAAACATCCATGAATGAACTTCATGGGACCGACGTACGAAGGCATTGACAGATTAGTGGCACCTACGCTGGCTGCCAAGCTTGATGCTAAGTGGGGTATCCAGATGGCAAATGAAGATCAGTGATGCATCCCTTCACGCTCGTGTTTTTGAAATCTGGAATTCGCGAACTTTAGACATGTAGTTTTCGGACATTTTTTGTGTTGTTGACAATTTTTCTGAAGAATGTGAACGGGTGTTGACTTCACCGAAAATTCAAAGGAACTCTGTTGTGTTTCTGCCAGGTGGTTGTGTGTGTTTTCCCATAGTTAAGGGAATGAAACTTCTTTCATTTTTTTTCCCTTAATAAACTGATGAACTACCCATCATATCCCATTTTTATTTCTACAGTAAAACCTCATTAACTCAAACTCCAGTGAGACTGGCTGGCTTTGCAGTTTAAGCTAAGCAGAGTTTGAGTTAAATAGAAATGTGTTAACACAGAAGACAGGCTATTGACCTGGGGAGTACTGATACATCTCTGCATACAATGTTTGCTAAGTGCACATCTGTGTTATATGCAAAATACACTTACTAGTTCATAAGGAAAAAAAGCAACACAAAATGCATGGTGTCAAGTACTGTAATAAAATAGCCATCTGGAGTTTGAGTTAACCGATATTTGTTTGAGATATCAAGGTTAGTTTTGCATTGGGCCTACAGCATAAAATTGTTTGACTTAAGCGAGTTGTAGTTAACGAGATTGAGATTGTACTGGAATTGGCTTAAAGGTTTTAATGTGGTCAATAGAAAAGCTGAAACAATGATTATACAGGGGTGCATTGGGGCAAACCCGTTCTTATGTGTTAAAATTTTAAATATTAATTCTGTGTGCCTATCACAGTGGGTGGGCCACAATTGTTAAAACCTATACAACAGTATAGGGCTTATTCCCTCAAACATTCAATCATCATTGTTGCACTTAATATTTTTAGCATTCCTTTAAAGCAATGTGTTAAGAACGCAAAAATGAGTGATTCAGGAATTAAATTAAATGAACATTTCATTTTGTTTATTATTTGAGAACTCTCGTTCTTGGGACCCTGGTGATGTTAATAAATAAAAGCGAGCAAAGCAGAATGGGAAGCTTCAACATGCCCCCCCTCCCCAATCTTCACAGTGAAACAATAAAATGTAACGTGTGGTAATAACAACGATAATAAGGATGCCAGAGCTTCTATCAGGGACTACATACGTCACTTGATAGTAGTGTTCATATCTGCTGGAACTTCAGGAGTTGTCGATAGTACTAGCCATGGTATCGGCTAGGCAATTTCCACCGTAGACTGTACAATCTTTTCAAATCAACGTTAAGTTAGTTAAATTTTTTTTTACAAAAATTACTATAACCACCACAACTTCATTGACAGCGTGGTTGGAAAAACAACTAGGATTCCAATTTCGTACGATTCGTGTGCCACCCATCATTTATATAACTTTTTAATATATAGTGCAAGTATTACACTGGCTTAGGTTAAATATTCGCTTTCCTTTTTGTGTTTCCAGCTGACATTCGTGATGGTATCAGGGAGGAACATCGCAGTGTCATGGCGGGTGGCAACACCCGTGGTTGGTTGCCAGATGTTGCTGTTGTTCTGTGGCGGCGGATGCTCGGCGCCTTGAGGGATGTGAATGAAATCAAAGATCCTGAAATCCACGCCCAAGTCTTCGAGTACCTTATTGAACTCTTTGAAACTCTAGTCAAAGTAAGTTGTTTACTTACTTCTGAAATTAAGTTCTTTGTCGAATATGTTTGTCTTTTATGGGAAATAATATTTCCACTTTCCAGTAAATATTAATCTTTAAATTTGTTTAGTTTAATGCTTAATTTCGTCTAATTTTATGCTCAATGCCCAATAATCAGAGAAAAAATTGCTTAGCCAGACTCGCCATTGTTGTCTAATGCTCCCTATCATTTTCACTACTATCTGAAAATACTTCCCTTTAGTTACTAGCTAGATTTCGTGTATTTATGCTCAATGCTCAAAGACCTTAAATTTCACTTTAAGAGGCTTCCATACCTCATCACCTGGGCACTTGCGTGCTAACTACCCAGCTTGCAGCGCCACAAATCCTCACATTTCGTTTGAGCATTCCACCTGGTTAGTTGCTTGCTAGATCAAAAATTGTTCAAAGGGATTCACACCTTCGAATCAGTACTCTCTTTGAAGACGAGAACTCGAGCAAAGCGACTGTCTTTATCCCCTGGAAATAGTTTGCCAGTTCCGTTCATTGCTATCTTCCTGGAACGTTCTGTAAACAGCAGCCTGCGCTGGTGGTTAATTCTGTACCCCCCCCCCCCCATGCATCACCTTTGTCAATACCGTCTGGGTTCGTTTGTAGTTGCATCATTTGCCTCAATCTCAAATTCTCTTTCAGCAATATTTCGGCAACTTCATGAGGTCAAATCAAGGACTTATTGAGCAATTGCATGACTACTGTCAGGAGGATTTTGGCAGTTAACCCCTGGGCGAGGGTGTGGAGTTAACTCCTTTCGTAGGGGTGAGGACGCTGATCTCTCCGTCCTCAGTCCTGACTCTTGCGGAAACATTCCTGCTCCCAGTCACCAACAGGTGTGGGTAGGCTTAGGCACTACATTCCTGTATGGGAATGAATCGATAACGTCTGCCTACGTTCTGTCCATCGTCAAGCTCGGCTGTGTTCCTCTGTTCCTGTCCCTGCCCTCTCTATCACAGGGTCCACCACCGTGGCTACAGAATCTCTCTTCCCCCCTTACCCCAAACAAGCTGTTGGAAGCTGTTAGAGAAAGGTGTGATCCAGTTGTCCCCAGAAGAAGAACGGCGGGACTCGACTGATCTACAATCTTCGCTGTCTGTAATCCTTTCTGACTGGAAGAAATTCAGACAAGATGGAGACGCTTGCGCGTCGGTTCAGGGCGAGTTACCGCAGTCCATCGATCTCGACGTGTATTTACACATCTCGCTCCATCCGTCTGTATTTCACTTGTTCCGGTTCGTGTCTGGTAACCTTACCTATCACTTCGAGGTGATGCCCTTCCTGTTGGCCGTTTCACCTGTGTTCTCCATTCAGTAGTGGGTTTGCTGCACAGTCGGAAGATTCATGCCACGTTTACCTCGACGACTAGGTTTTTTTGGAATGCTTGCACTACGCTTCTTATTTGCGAGATGCGGTTTTCCCTTTCTCTGTTCGCGGATTTCGGGCACAGTCCTTAGTTTCCCTGGGTTCGGAAATCGATCTGGTCAACTACCCTGGGAAGGTCTACGACAGCGTTCTGGGATATCTGCCAGGGAGTTGGAGTAAGTCGCCGGTAAACTGAACTCTTGTGCGATGCTCGTCTCTCTAGGTGCATGGAAGACCAAACCCATGCATTGGTTCAGGTAGGAAGAGTGGTGCCCTCAGCTTTCGTGGGAGGATCGTGTTCCTCTTGTCAACCTTACTTGGGCTTCTCTTCACTGGTGGCTCTGGATAGACATCACTGTGGGTGTTCTGGCTCATGCCCCCACTCCGGTTCTCCTTCTGTTCAGATGCTTCGGCATTGGGTTGGTGAGCCCATATGAACGACCTCTCTGTGTCAGGAGCTTGGCCGTCGGGTGAAAAGGCCCTGCACATCAACACGCTGGAGCTTCAGGCCATCGTTTATGCTGTACACAAGGGTCCACCCAACTACAAGGCAGGACGGTGGCAGTCTTGCCAGACAACACGACGACTGTGGCTTATGTGCATCAGAGTGGAGGGACCCAATCTCACACATTGATGGAGAAGTGGTAACCCTGTTCTCTCTGTGTCAAGATTTTCATGTGGCTTCGTTACCCAGACACGTCTCGTGGAAATTGAATGTGCTGGCCGGTTAGCTGTCTAAGTCAGACAAGGTCCCAACCACAGAATGGAAGCTGTTCCCGAAAGTCTGCCGATCAATCTTTCTGAAGTTGGGGACGCCCTGGATCGATCTCTTCACTACGCGTTACAATCACCAGCTTGTGTCTCCCGTTCCTGGATTCCCTCGCCTGGGTAACAGACAGCCTCAACCTGAAGTGGGACGGGATGTTCGCTCATGCTTTTCCCCCATTCTCTCTCCTTCAGAGGGTCTTGAACGAGATTGGGTTGTCCCAACAGAGAGCTTTTGCTGGTAACTCCGCTTTAGCCGACCATGCTGTGGTTCGTGGATCTGCGGAACTACCCCAGGAGGATCGTGTCCCGTTGCCACTTCCATCGATCTTCTGCAGCAACACCAAGGCGAGACCCTGTGCCAACACCCAGCCATTCTTCATCTTCACACGTGGAAACCCTGAAGACGAATTTGAAGTTGGCGGGTCTCTTCTCTTCTGTCACGCAACGAATCCGTCAGACTATTAGCTCCATTAATGAGTCACCAGCAAATTTCTAATTTTCTTCTACAGCAAAATTACCTTAACAGACGAAAGACAAAGCTCTTTATGTCGGGGCTACATGCGTCCGTACTACAGCTATGCACTACCCCGTTGCTGACGAAACGGACTCGCACCTTCGTTGAATTGATAATATACAACTGTTACACTAATACCTGATTAGCAGGAGCCGCTATTTGTTCGACATGACTACCCGAATTGTCAATGTATTTTTCTTTAACGTTGTCTACAGCACCAAACATGGTTGTTGTTTAATGATCCTTTAATGCATACAAAAATAGTAAATTACAATTTTTGAAATAAGTCTTTCTGATTTAGCTTAGCCTAGTAACAACAGAGAAAAAAAATTTTCCAACCGACCGACCCAAGTTTTATAGCCGACGAAAATGTACATTACCTGTTTTTTTATAGCGATTCCCTCCTTTTGAGCTATTATTCCCCTGGAAGCTTGAAAGTTGGCTTCCCAGCCGAGCTTGTACTACTGTGCATGCGCAGGGGTGGGCTGGCTATATATACTCGGTGCAGCCGTCCGATGCCATCATTTCTCCTAGGGCGCTCACGACTACGTGACGGCCTTGAGCTCTCCTCACTCCATCCTCTTCTTCGGATCTGCTGGTCCTCAGGACGCATCCTATAGGATGCAGCATCACCCCGTAGGACGTATCCTACTCGAATCCGTTCTAAGAATGGCTCCTGCTTGGATGCCCTCTGCTGCCAAGGATCTTCTGGATGTTCCGGTTGAAGCTTCACTCCCGGCCACCTCTATTCCAACTTTAGGAGCAGGTAGACGGAGGATCGATCCGTCCTCTCCTCAGACAAGGATACATCCGCCTCTTCAAGAGCCTCCTAAGGACCGGCCGCCCTCTCCATCCTACATATTGCATCCTATCCATCTACAGCCAAAGGATGGCCTTCCCTAGGATGCCTTCTCCTGCCGAGGACCTGGATCTCCCGGTTGTGGCTCCGCTCCCGACTACCTCTGTTCCATCTTCAGGAACGAACAGGCGAAGGACTAGTGCGTCCTCTTCACACAAGAACTCCGATGATCCTCAGGACCAGCTGTCCTCGCATCCTTTACTGCCCACGTCCGCAGGCGCTTCCATCCACGGGATGTCCTCTGCTAGGATACACTCTTCTATTATGGACTTTCTGGGTCCCCCAGTTGAAGCCTCGCTCCCGGCTACCTATGCTCCGTCTTTAGGAGCGGACAGACAGATGACCAATCCATACTCTCCACACAGAACCACCGGTCCTCAGGACCACCTGGCCTCACCATCCTACGTATCACTGCGCTCAGCCTTCTTGGATTGGATTACTTCACCACCTGCTGTCGACTTTCGCCTTCCTTTTCCTCCAGCGTTTAATGCTGTTGTTTAACCAAAGGAATATGATATCCCTCCGCGCAGCCACCATCTGTGCAGCCCTCCTTTCTCATGTAAACGCTTCAACGATGCAACTTGCTCGTCCTTCTTCTACCTGCATTCTATGCAGATGTGCTATACACTGCTCCTCAACAGGTACGTTCCTCTGCTCTTCTCTTTGGGGCGTTCAGCTGTAACCTGCTCTGGCCTTGGCTGGTTTTGTGTGTTCTTCACACAAGCCTTACGTCCAATATCACGTCCCTTGAATCGTCCTTCCTTTGCCCCGACTAAACCTCAGTCTGGAAACAAAAGGGGGGACGCCTGCTACCCTTAGAAACACCAGCATCTTGTAACTACTACAGTCAATCCACCCTCTCCCGTCCTACCTGCGGGTGCGTCAGTTAGAAGCAACAAATCAACCTTCTTCGTCTGCTCCCCATCCACCTGGATACCTCCGTTTGGCACCCGGACAGCTGGCCCTATGTTACCAACCTCATTGGCTCAAAGTTGCCTCGACGCTCCTCTCTATAGACACTCTATTCCTTCGTCAATTTTTACAATAAATTCTTTCTACCGTTCCCACTCTTGCATCCGCTCACAGATGCAACAACTCTTCCATGAGAAGCACACATCCTTTTTCGGAAGATACGGTCCTCCGTCCTCTTTCATAGGGACCTATCCATCATTACGGCTTCGTCCTAGGACGCTTAGGTATAGACAAGGGACATCTACC
>JAHWFP010231159.1:3552-25781 GCA_023313725.1 Lithobius niger
CCCCCCCCCCCCCCCCCCCCCAAAGGAAAGTCAGGCACCCCCATGTCGCAGGCCAAACTTGCCCGTAGTGATTTTTCGTATGATAATAAATATAAATGTCATAAGTATTTCAAATTGCCATGCAGCCCCGAAATTTATAATCTCATAATTCTAAAAAAAACATGCTGCTGAAGATGTTAAAAAGTTGTTCCACTGTGCCCCCCCCCCCCCCAAAAAAAAAAAAGTTAATGAAATGGACCAAAAAATGCTCTAAAAATATGCGAATTTTCAGAGCTCCCGCACCCCCTGGCTAATTATTAATAATATTTAGTGCCACAAGGCGCCCCTTCAAACGCTGTACCCCTCCCAAAAAATTTTCCTGCGTACGCCACTGCACTCAGGCGTGGAGGGGGGGAAGGAGGGTGTTTTTTTTGTTTATTATTTTTTTTTTTTTTTTACTTTGGCTAGTTTTTTCAAACACTTTGTTTTTGCAGGGGAGGCAGATTTTTTTTTCTCAGTGGATATTGAATTTAAAAAATTTTAAATTCTTTTTATTTTACGGCAGTGTGTTTCCGGCAGTTATGATTGTTGGAGGCTTTTGGCTGTTCTTCATTCCCGCACCTACCATAATGGTTTATTTATTTTTGTTCGGTGTTTGTACTATCTTTTGAAGGTGGGTTGTTTTCTTGAGGGGGGGGGGGGGGTTTGGTCTTGGGAGTATATTTTCATAAGTGACATATAACTAGGGGGGGGGGAAGAAATCGAACGGAGGGGAAATTTTCCAGGAGGCTTTTCACCAGTGGGATGTTTGCACAGAAACTTATGGGCACTTACTAGGAAGGCCAAACTACGCCCAGTACACCAAGTATTTTTCACCTGCAGACGAAGTGGTCAGAAAATTACAAAAGGAACCCCTGGTGCCATCTAGGGGCGACTGGTGAACTAATACATGTTTAGAGCCAGACTGCTGGCTGCCTGCGTGATGCACGCAGAATTGCCATGCAAGAAGTTGGAAGGGGGAAGGGGTAGAGAGGGAAGTTTGTACTACCCGAGTGCGGAATCGAACCAACGACTTTGAAACCAAAGGCCAGAGTCCTACCGCTCACCCATACTGACACGGCTTTTTTTTTTTTTGCCTAATGGGCTCGGAAAAGTGTTAAATAAATATGGATAAATACGACCGTGTCAGTATGACTGGGCGGTAGGACTCCGGCCTTTGGTTTCAAAGGTCGTAGGGTTCGATTCCCTGCTCAGGTAGTCCGATATTAAACCCAAAAACGCAAGACGTAAATAGGTTTGCATCCATATTTATTGAACGCTTTTTGAGGCCATTTGGCTTTCTGTCCTGTTTATGGTTTAAGAATATGCGCAGGGGAACCTTATGTATCCAAACTAACAGAGATTGCTGAGAGACAATTGGACAACGTCATAGTAGGTATGTACAGTACCTATATCATAGATAGTAAAGACAAAAAAAAAGGAGCCAAGTAATTTTAGACTTTTTAGAATGCGGGGAGAGGGAATGTTCGCATGCAAACTGAATTGCGTCACTTCAAAACCAAAACAGAGAATTCTGATAAAAGGGAGAATTAATTCGTGGGTGCGGCGATTTCGAAGGGTTGTGGAGGGGCCCCGGGGCCCCCCCCCCCAGAGATATAGAAGCAGTATAGGGCACCTCACTTTACCAGATATTTCTTCTCTAAAAGTCTGGTAATGTTCAAAATTGAGCCAGTTCAACCATACAAGCATTAAGTTGCTTCGGCTGACTTAAGGCTCAAGAGAAATTATAAAAAAAAAAAAAAAGTAGCAATTGAGGGGGTGGGGTGGGGAAATTAAGCCGTCTGTCTTTCTCATAAACGTTTTATTCAAAGGTCATTATTGAAGTTAGTGAAAATCAAAAAAAAGGAGCTTAGTAATTTTTTTAATGTCAGAATATGAAGGGGGGAGATGGTGGAGGGGGGGGGGGGGGCGCAGTAGGTCAAGACCAACAAACAATAAGGGGGGCCACGTCAGAAGCTGTGTTCAAACTGTGTTTAAAAGAGTATGATTTGTGTTCTGCTAGGTCATTTTATTTCGCAAAAGATATAACAACGCTTTGAATGTGCGGTTAGCTATTCCAGAAATAGAAGCAACAGAGGTTTTATTTTAGTCAGCACTAAAAATAGACATGAGACTGAGAACATGAGACGTTTTAAGAGCTTAGGAATGAATTTTTAAAGGGGAAGAAACGTTAAATAAAATAAAATATATTCGAACCACATTATAACACATTGATAATGTTTAAGATCTCGCTATTTAAAAACAAGAAAAAAAAAAACATTCCGGTACCGGGAATCGAACCCGGGCCACCTGGGTGAGAGCCAGGTATCCTAACCACTAGACCATACCGGAAGATGCTGATTGGTTCCGTAGTTTGAAACAATAGTTTATCTCATAATTTTTGTTGCGATAACGTTACGAGTAAAGATTGTGTGGTTTTGCCTTTTTTTTTTATTTTTATATCACCACTGACTTAAGATAATCGGGGCCAAATTCTTGAGTCGGAAATGACTGGATGCGGAACGAAACTGGGATTAAAAGGAATGACCAAATAAAAAAAAATGTGTTTTTAGCATTTCGGACAAAAAAAAAAGATACAGTCGAAATTTTGCCTTCATCCGCCCCCCCCCCCTCACCCTACAAAAAAAATATTTTACGCTTTAAGACGAAAACAAAAAAAAAAACCTCTTCGATTCTGACGCATTGTCACAGACAGAAAATCTTACCAATTCACCGTGGCGCCATCTAGCGGTAGTGATGTTGTTAACCTAAACAGCTTGTTGACGGTGACGGGGAGAAAAAGGCAGGTCTTGTTTTGATTCTAGGGAGGCGGTGGCGAATATTGAATTTGATAGGAGGGTTAGGAAGCGTGAGGAGGGTTCGATCGTGAGGCGAAACGGTGTATGAATATTTGATGGTGTAGTATAAAGTGGGTTGAGGCAATCTTGGTTGAGGCGACGAGAAGGCTAGCGGTGAAGTTTGTTCGGGTGGGAGGTAATGGGGGAATTGGGGGTAGAAAGGTATGGAGGAACGGAAAAGATGTGGAAGTGGAGAGACGGGCTGGGGGTGTGGGAAAAAGTCGACAACGATGCGGGATCCCTAGGAGAAAGTGAGAATAGGGGAGAATTGGTATAATGAGGATTATGGGAGTGTCCTGTTCTTTAGGGGGAGGGGGGGTGGGCTCAATGGTTACCTGGTATTTGGGGTAGAGGGCTGGTGGGGATACGACCTGTGGGATTTACTGGGATGTGGAAGAGAGGCTTGACATTGTGATTGGATGCTGGGGTTTGGAGGGCGTAAGGTGTAGAGAAGAATGGGGGAGGGATGAGGGGTAGGGCAAGAGGGTGCTCTTGGGGTATAAAGCTTGGGGTGGTGGAATAGGAGGGTGATGGGGAGTGGGTGTTGGGTTGCAGTGGTTGTTGTGTGGGGGAGGGCAGTGCGGCTTCGGCCAGCACCCCGTTTCAAAGGGAAGCCTAGCACATTATCATCTTCTTGCTCCCAGGTGCACGAGGACGTACCAACTTTTCACATAATAATTAAGGAGGCACGTGGCTTGTTTGTTTCGTTAAAAGAAATGGCGTTGTGGCCGGTCTACTCTGTCTCCAGTGTCCGCCAGTATTCGCGAGGCTTAGAGCAGTAGCAGTCTTGAGCTGATGCCCGCGTGTGGCATGTAGGGTACCATACAAGAAATTATAAAACAAAACATTGTATAAAAAGAAAAAGTCGCTGCAAAACTTCAGTTACAACATGTAATTAATAATAGAATTATTTAACAATAAACATAAAACGAATTATACAATTATAATGAGAAGGTAATGGATTGACAAGTTAAGATATACCAGGCCGCCCCAGGCCCCGTTATGGGAGCTCTCAGCAGTCCACCAGATCCTCAGATGAACGGACAGGGGGCACAGTTTTTTTTTTTGTGGCAGGAAACCCCCTTTGGAAAATCCTGCCTGATCGTCTGAACGAAGCGTTTCACTTCTCACTGTTGGAAAGTCTTTGTAATGGGAGCAACAGTTGTAAGAAATATGTCGTAACTCTGGCAGAATGGTGGAATCAATTTTAAATTTGGTTTCATCAAATCGGCTGGGCTGAAAGTAGGAGGAATGAAAACCCGATTGCCACAGTTTTGTCGATTTGTTGAATTTACTGACAGCGTTGCCGATATTCTAAACACAGCATCTATGTTCCAAATTCTCCGTCATCCAATAGGCCGATGTGGGTCATCATGTGATCTCGTTTTAGTTATGAAAATCGCGGCGATGCTGCGAATAGTGTTGTCCCATTTTTAATTTACCGCTATTTTCTTTATATTGCTCGAATATCGTACGGTGCTGCATCTATGAGTTGAAGAGATGAAAAGGCACCTTTAATGAATTTGACGACTTTCTTTGCACGCGACTGCTGCGTTTGTATTTTTTTTATCATCAAGGGTTGTAGGGATCAAGTTTAGAACTGGATCGGATTTTTCCCTACAATTAGAGAGTTACAACACCAGGGGGATGTCTTACGAGCTTTTTGCATATTGCCATTCCATTGGCTGTTTGATTTAGCACAGCCACCGACGTCACGTCCTGTCGCGTGGCTTGGTGTCCAACCTAATTCTCCGTTGCTATTTTACGAAATTAAAACGGTAAAAATGTACGTGAAAATTAGACCTAAAAGTTGACAATTATGCCTAAAAATTTAAAATAGTCCTAAAAACGAACAAATTTTAACCGGCATTTGTGATAGTTACTGCTGTTAGGTTATAGAGATCGCCGTTGCAGTGCGTGATAGAGGTGTGCACCTCAACATTTTCGAAAGTGGCGGAAGTGTACAGAAGACTTGTTACAACTAGGTCGCTGCAGCCCCTTGTTTCAGACGTCAGTGGTTCCCAAAGAAATCCATTCTGCACCTTTTGCAATTTTCTATGGTAAAAAAATATTGCTATTATTATTATTAGCAGGGGTGAACTAATAAAGCATACGTAGCTTTCATTTCCTCCTGTTATTAGCTAATGCAAACTATAGGGCAGTGACACAACGTAGTGTTATTGCATATATCTCTATGCTGGAGCCAGTCACTGGGATAGCTGCAAGGGTCACTGGAGGGGGAAAAGAAGGGCGTCTTACTGAAGACAATGCTGTTAAGAGTGGATTTCTTAGGCCTATAATGCGCGATTTTTGTCGATTTGTTTGGCAGTTGCTGACATTTTTAAGCAAGTGGAATCTTTATTTTACGATTACAAACTAGCAGCATAAGGAATTGGAGAAAACAACGTTTTTTTAAGCCAATGAAATCCGCTCTCAAAGCACTGCCTTGACTAGAAGTGCCGTTGTTTAACCCTCCATTTTAATCTAGTGCCCCTTGCAGCTATCTCTCTTGTAGCCAATATGACGTCACATGACGCTGCTCTATAGGCCTAATTGCTCAAATGTTAGGCCTAATAACGCAAATAAAGGCATAACAGCAAGTGGCGCCCCAAATAGAGTGGCAGTCGGCTGTACTCTCTATAGCATGCAGGGAAAATGGAACAGTTATAAACTCTGTTCCCTCTAACATTTTGCGTCATCGACTTATTTTCGTACCCCTGACCTTCACGTATATCACTGCACACACTTCCGGTCCAACAACTCGTCTTTGCGTAACTGCATGATCACTGTAAAGTTGACAGGTTGAATGCGTACCAATAATTCAACCACTAGACAATAATCCTACCATTATTGACTTAAGTCTTAGGTCCGTCTGTATGTCGCCATAACGTGCTATAAAGTAAATACTAAGAACTGGTAAATGCTACACGTCAAGGGACATGGGGGTAGGTATCCATATTTTACTTGCTCACCGTATTCCACCATTTGCACAAGGCCGCTTGGGCGAGAAGCTGCGAATCCGGCTCAGGGCTCAATTGATTCGAAATCACAGAATCTAGGCACACGCCCCAAGTTAGGCAACAAACATTACAACAAACAAACATCACATCAATTCAATTGTCGAGGTTGTGAACCATTGTAGCGCGACGCCATAGCGTCAGTGTCTTATATTCTGAAGCATATAGTTGGGCGTACTTGGGGAAAAACAATAGTGCGGTACAAAAGCTTTGTTTTGAAATCGAGAGCAATGACCCACCTGACAAAAAAAACTCGTGTCTTTTAGCAGACCCGGTGACCACACCTGACTTGCATATTCCAGAGTTGGACGTGCATATGCCCAGACAAAGACGTTGGTGTCCCTCGAATTAAAACAGCGACGTATGACAGCATTTGCGATTCACATTAAGTATAATGTTGTTTTGGGATGCTGTAGATTCTTTTACACGTATTGGGGCGTCGTTGATGGCTTACAAATCTTTTTCTTGCGTCTGTTCGTTTACAGCATTAAGTTTTTTTTAAGGATAACATCCATGTTATACGTTTAAGCGTTTTTTTAATTCGGCGTGTCACACGTCGAGTTAATGTAGTTGTGGCCAAAAAACGGGGGTAGCCGATTTACGTCAGCGACATCTCTTCAAAACCAGACACATTTGTTCAATTCTGATCCGACGAAATTCAAGTATGTGGGTGGGTGACTTGCAGTGCACCAGTACACAAGCTATTATGCTCTAGTTAATTTAGTTAGGGCGGTTTTACTTCGCTAACCTCTAAACAGGTGTCTGAGCGAAAAACCGTCGTCAAATAGTACACGATCAGTGGCTGACGTCAGCGCTTCCTCGGCGTAAAGGTGTGCGCTCAACGCCGACCATACGAAAAATTGCGACGTGTAACTACGCATTTCGGCAAGTCAGCTCTTCAACATTGCGGTCGGTTAGAGGCTATCGTGTACGTTGAGGTGGCTCCTCTCTTATGGCGCAGAACAACACAAAGTGAGTCATCACTTACCTTTGTGGTGATCTGGATGGTACACCGAATTTCTATGATTGAATCTGGACGGTACAATGAATACGATGCTCGAATAAGACTTTTACTGTTAATTACTGCGCCATCCTCGCTGCTTTTCGGGTGCGATATATTACAGTATATTGTACAGTACAGTTTATTGGTTCGACATTAGTTTTAACCACAGATTTAAAATTACAAATAATAATAATAAAGATAATTATAAAACGCTAGTAAAACAAGTACTTTGTATTGAGTAGCCTAACAAAAATTTGCCACGTGAAATTGCAGTGTTGTATTCAATGTGGACTTTGTCATTTTCGTGCGAATATTTTAACTTTTGTTAATACACCTAAAAAGTGTAAATAATTTAAAGTAGTCAACCTCACGTACCCTCAGCGCAATATAATTTCTCCTCCTCCCCCCCCCCCCCAACCAAATTACCTGCTGAATTTATGAAATATGGTGTTCGAAGATTTTAAAAATGTAAAAGTCTGATGAACAAGAACAACGGGTACGGGAAACTGTAAAACAACGAAGCTTTCAGTTTTGTTTTTTTTTTGTAAGAAAACCAATATCAGCGTCCGATGAAAACTTATCTGGTCAGTGATTGCATCGTCGCACACAAGATTCTGGCTCATTTGCCGTATCGTAGTAGCAAACGTTACGAGACAATTTTTTTTTAATATAATGTGCAATATAGTAGATATTCTTCAGTACACCATGCATTTAGATTGTTTAGTAGTGTCCTGTTGGTATGTCTGCCGTTCCAACTTCATACGTCAATTACAGATATTATTTATTCTACCATACGACACGTCGAATTACTAAACCAGTGTTAGTGCATCTTGTTAATACTAATTTTTATAATGACCTAAGCAGACTTTACTTGTTGCTTTGGCTTGAGAAAGAAGCAAAACAAAGGTCGAAACGTAGCATTTTTAGTGCGTATTACTTGGGCTTTCATAATTTACGGGGCGCCGGACGAAAGTTTAACTGGGAATCGTCTAATGGGATAATTGTGTAATATCTGCCTAAATAAAAAATCTGGAAAATCATCTAAACGGAATACTGTATAATGGATAAACGTCTAGCGAGACAATAATATACCTGCGGTTTCTGATGTTATATTATAACCGCAGCGAGTGCGGTAGCACGAGCGAGGCAGGGACATTAGACGATTTTCCGTTATACGAATTTCGTGTTAGACGATTTTTCATTATGCGAATTTCGTGTTAGACGATTTTCTATTATACGAATTTCGTGTTACGATTTTCCGTTATACCGTTGTACTGTACACGTTCTTCCAATTATGCGATTTTCCAGTTAGACGATTACCCCTCGCCCCGTAATTTACAACCCTGGATCAGTGATTTCTCTCCTTTTCATCGTTTCATATTTATGTCTAGGATTCACCGTGAAATTGGTGGGATAGTGACCTTGACGCAACGAAAATGCATTGACATGTAGGAATAAACAATTCGACGGAAACGCCCAGTTTAAACACAGGCGAGCGGAGTAAACATGGTTTATCTTATGTAAACACAAATCACTACACATTATTGTCATTACTTACGCCGAAACGTTGAAAAGCTTAGTAAGCCTTCCGATAAGAAAGTCCAATTGTGTATATAAATCGTTTTCGATTTCGAGACCGTCCTTTTGGCACATTGTATCATGGCGGCATGTCTTTCGAATCAACTCAAAGTTTTGGTTATAATTTTTGTGAGTTGGAATTTGAGGTTTATTTGTGGAATACCGTCGTTTTATGCAGGTATTCCCTTGAAGAATTTAAACGCACGGAATCAGGTAATTAAATTCAGAGATCTAGACACATTTATAGGGTTGGGGAGGAGAATTTGTGACTGAGACCCCTTTTGAAACGTCTTAGATTCATTCCTATTAGTTCCGTCTAAATTTGTAGAGGGCGCCATTAGTTTTATGTGGGAATTTCTACTCAGTTTTTAGCCTAAATTTAAACCAAATTGTAAACTAGCTTGTATTTAATTATTATTTAGTTTAGCTTAGTTACTACGAAACAGGCTTTGGGCCTATTGCAGGCGGAGCGAACGGATCTTCATTTCCAACTTATATTTAGTTTTTATTTTAATGACGATATCGCATTTGTTAATAATTCCTAAAAATCTGGGTGCAATACTTAATGGGCTTTGTTGGACTGTTTGCCTTTTGGTGTGACGTACTGCTGTTCTTTGCCGTCCTTTTTCTTATTTTAGCCTTTTTTTAAATGTAGGCCTATGTTAGGTGTCAAATTTACGTTAACAAACTTTCGTTTGCTCCAGCATTTAGTTTTTGTTTAGTTATTTGTACCTGCTTTTCACAGCCAACGCTGAAGACGTAGGCCATCGCCGCGATAGTTTTTAACAATAGTCAGAAGATTCAAAAGGTTCACAATACTGCTTTGGTATAATATTTGACACCGCCACCAACGAAAATGTTGAGCTAGCACACCTCTATCACGCAATGCAAGGTAATATATTATTTCCTAACTCTATGACTGCAACAGCGATCTCTATTATATAATCTGAAAGAAATAACCATCACAATTTAGGTTTAAAATTTGTTAGTTTTTAGACCTAGTTTTAGGTTTTAGGCCTAATTTTTAGCCTTTAGGCCTAATATTTATCTCCGATTTACTTTCGTTAGCAGCTTACAACAATGGTTCGAGATTAAGCCTATTCCAGTTATGCGATGCAACACGGTTTTGGCTTCGTCCAAGGTTTTGGTTTCGAGTCTTCACGTTACTGTGGCAACCAGGAATTGAGAAAGGCAGGCAAATTATTGTTTCGTGTTTCGTGCTTCGTCTGATGTCAATAACGTTTTATAATACCGCTTGACCTTGATACGACGATTTCAGGTTTCATATTCGGGATTCCCAACGCTAATGTAGGCGCCACTTTCGTTGCCATGTTGAACTGAATAATCTCCAAAGGATACTTTTTTCAAATGAAACTAACGTGTGTCGTTAATGGAATCCTTTTGTTTTTATGGTTGCGTTTGTTACTGTAGTGGTTAAATGCAAGCATCAAATGTTATTATTTTGTTGAGTTACATTGAAAAACATTATTAGCTAGAAAGAAGCAACCAACATTTAATTTGCCGTGTTTTTTAAAGTTAACTTGACTACCATTAGCATGGTGTATGCTTCGTCGGAATTCCTTAACTATTCACGACTCCAAATTTACAATGGTGAGTGTTAGATATAAATTCGAAAACTTTAAAATTTCTACAGTAATAATTGTTCGATTTACGTCAAATTTTGGCTCAGCAATACTTTTGGGGGTATAAAGCGTTGTGCGAAATTTCATTTCAATCCGACCTTTCGTTTGGGCTCCACCCAGACTAAAAATGTGCAACCAACGGACCAACGGACCAACCAACCAACATTTTGCAATTTGGTGTCCGTTATAGGCTACGCTTCGCTCGCTCGCTCCACCAATAATTTAGGTTACATTACATTTCGGCTGAAAAATGAGCAAAAATTACCAGATGGAAAGCGTGGCGCCCTCTGAAAACTCTAATGGAACTAATAGGAATGAATGTAACACTTTTCAACATGGGCTTTTTAGAGTTACAAATTCTCCTCCCAGCCCCATAAATTCTTGCTATCATTTGAGCAGTGAGAGAGGTCAGCTTGGTTGTTGGAGGTTTGCGGATCTGTTCCCCTTGAACGGGGATCTTGGCAAAGTCCCCACCAGGACTGCCGGCCAAGGTAGCGTGAGAGGTTACCCTGCTCCTTCAGCGGATATGGGAACTATTTTGGCCAATTCTGGACAATCTTTCAGCCCTTACGATGATCGGAGGTTTTCTGATTCAAATCCCCGAGTTTGCCTCTCTCCTTACCAGATATTTCTTCTCTCAAAAAAAAAGGCTGGTAAATGTTCAAAATTAAGTTGAGTCGGTTCAGCCATACAAGCATTAAATTGCTTCGGTTGACTTAAGGCTCAAAGAAATTAATTAAAAAAAAATTGACGTAACCTTCTGCTTTCGACCACTATATTAAGGAAAATTAGAAATTAGCCAACAGCAAAAATTATACACTAGAAATAACGTAGTTCAGTAAGCCACCTTTATGCACTTACGTTTCGTCAGAGTGGCATGACCCGGATTCGAACCGGCTACCCAGTTCACTCCCAGATCTCATGCATAGCACCTTAAACGCTATGGCCACCTCCTCCACTGGCATAAATATAACTCACTGAACCCGTTATTAAGGTCACAACCGTAACCAGGACTCCAACGAAACGTAAGTGCATAAAGGTGGCTTACTGAACTACGTTATTTCTAGTGTATAATTTTCGCTGTTGGCTAATTTCCAATTTTCCTTAATATTATTTACAGCGAGTGATTTATGTCTATTTATTTCGACCACTATATCACGGCACAGTTAATAACATTCTGGCATAGAAACCCCAGTCTAATTATAAAGTGGTTTTCATTTAGTAAATAAATAAATTATATTCATCACTAACATTTCAACGTAACATTAGGCATTACGATCGAAAGGTTCTCGGTTCGTCACCCATTCCAGTGGAAATACAATTTCCATTCACTAAATAAATACATAGAATTTACGTTCGAAACACGTAACAGTCCGAAACCATCTCTACATTAAAAACTCCTCAGTTGAAAGGAATTTCTGGCTTAAAATCAGACTTCTGAATGTGAGCAATAAATTCGAAATTAATCACTGGTCAGACGAATTTCGGGCACACCTCGTCGATGGACGCCCGGGCCTCTAATTCTGTTTTACATAATTTTGTTTTACTGTTATGCAGCGGAATCTACATCGACGAGGGACGCGGTAAATCCACGCATTTCACCAGAGGTAGTTTATTTTTAAATCGCAAGTTCTGCAGCCTGATTTTAAGCCAGGTAGTCTTTCAACAAACGAATTTTTATTACGACTATAGAGCAGTGACACGACGTAGTATTATTGTATATAACTCTATGCTGGAGCCCTAATGGGTTAGCTGCAAGGGGCACTGCAGAGAGAAACAGAAGGGCGTCATACTGAAGCCGATGCTGTGAAGAGTGATTTCTTAAGACGTAAAACGCGCGATTTTTGTTGTTGGAGAAAACAACGTTATTTTAAGCCTAAGAAATCCGCTCTTCCGTTGTTTTTCCCTCCATTTTTATGTAGTGCACCTTGCAGTTATGCCTTCCAAAACCCATACTGGTGCTAAAATGGCGGCAAATGTCACTGCTCTATAGACGGATTCGAACTTGGGATTTTTTGGTGGTAAAATCAGAATGTATACATATACGATTCGGCTGTGGTCGAACAAATTAACCATCCTCAACAACGGGAGTATACAGGGTGTCCCAAAAGTCAGGAATCACCCAGGTGATATACCCGGGTGGTATACCGGGTATTCATGCTGATATACCGGGTATTTTTATCTGTGTTCATCATAAGCAATGATGATGGTGTACCATCAGCATGAACCCGGTATATAACCTTGGTGACCCCTGACTTTTGGGACACCCTGAAGAGTAGTTTGGGTGCACCCGTAGCCTTGAGTACTGGGGCATTTGAGTCGATAGCCAGGTCCCGGCTGTCCATCTCTGGCTTCCACAGACCCGCGTTCGATCCTGGTGAAGAAAATGTTCTCCTCCCGTTATATGAGGGCTTCCTCCGTTTACTCTTTTTTTCTTTTAGTCCATTATATTCTAGGGTCTACTCCCATGCCTTCACTGATAGGCATCTGGGTAACGAACTGAGGACCTTTCTATCCTAGAACCAGAGCGCTCCCAATTGCGCTATGACCAAAGGTAGTGCGCTGTGATTAGTCGACAGCGGGATTTTTAAATGATACAGTCAGTCATAAATGTTACGTGTTATTTGCTGAATGAAAACCACTTCATCCGGATGGGATTTCGAACCGAGTATCTTTCTATCCTTAAACCAGAATACCACCAACGAACTCATCACCAGGAATTATTTTCCATTATTTAAGACGAATTTGACTCCCCGCCCCCAAGGCTCAGTTTGTCCTACACACATAAAAAAAAAATCCTTCCTAAAGCCGTTTAAAAAGACATTCCTCCCAACGCCATTTTTCTCGATCCTCCACATCAAGTACTGCCCCAAAGTTTTATTTACTCACCGTTAGTCAATCCCTAGCTAAAAATCTGTTTTAAAATGTGGCATCTACGAAATTTTCTGTTTATTTTATTTACTGCATCCCGCACGTATCTGATCCTTTGCGCACCTATAATAACCATGACGTTTCATTGGTTCCGGTTGTGACGACACAGTTTTTGCGTCAATGCTGTCACGTGACCCGCAATTCGTCTGCTAGGCCAGACGTCGCTCACGTGATCACGAGAAAACGAGGGCGGAAGTGACGTTATAATATTACTACGCCGAATCTAGCGACGGCAGCGGGCAGACACATGACTGTGAGTGGCTGTTATAAGGCAGGCCGGATGTTGCATCCTACAGAATTGTTTGACAAAGTTGTGTTGATTAGTTTTTCTTTTATTATACGGTTTTATTACGTGGTTTGCTGTGACGTCGTCATGAGTCAGCCGCTGACGAACGAAAGTAGCGAATATTTGGCCGTCTGAGAGGACTAGTCCAGTCACGTGATACACGCGTCACAGCAAACAGTCGTGGTTCATGGTATAGCAATACATTCTTTTGCTAGTAAGCCTGACGTCTTATTGATTCAATGTTAATGGTTTCTTTTTTCAACATGTTGGCATTCTCAAGTTTTATTAACCCAGAGATAAACCATTAAAAAACCATCCTGTCTTAACGTTCAGATATTATGTATTTAAAATTTAAAGTTTTTCAGATGAATGAGCACGCCTCGAATTGGTACCAACGACACTGCCAACTCTTTAAAATGTGCGCGGCCTATCTTGAGTTCGCCGCAGAACGAACACAGATAATCGATTGTACGTTTTTGGCAGCAGAGTGCCTTGTTGATATCCAAGATGATTACAAAAACAATGGCGGCCGTTGATTAAACCCGTTCCCTCCAGGAAGACGTAGTCGCTCGTAAAATACTTCCAGGACTCAAGATACACCACGCACACAATAAGTACTTAGGAAAAAAAAAAAAACTGAAATTAAAGGTCACACTAACGCCACCAAAACTGAGATTACAAAGAGATTTTATTTTTAGAAAAATACTCGCTGTACGTCTTTTTAGTTACTGAACTTAATTCATTACTTGACCACATATGTCCGCAAATAATTGTAGAGTTTCTGACCTGGAGCTCTCTGGAGGAAGAGGAGGGGAGAGAGGTTGGGGGGGGGGGGGGGACTACATCTACCCAACACCAAATGAAAGATTGCTGTTTAATTCGCTTCATAACACACAAGCCAACATTTTCAGTGGCTGTAATTCCGTACGAGCAAAAACTGCCATAAGAGTCTTTACATTTTTATTTTTTATGTCTTATTAATTTCTTTGAGCCGTAAGTCAGCCGAAGCAACTTAATGCTTGTATGGCTGAACCGGCTCTATTTTGAACATTACCAGACTTTTAAGAGTAGAAGAAGTATCTGGTAAAGGAAGGTGCCAACCCTGGGATTCGATCCGGGAAACCTCCGATCATCGTAGGGGCCGAAAGATTGGCCAGAATTGGCCAGAATAGTTCCCATAGCCGCTGAAGGAGCATGGTAGCCTCTCACGCTACCCTGGCTGGCAGTTCGACCAGATCCACAAACCTCCATCAACCAGGCTGAGCTCTCTCACAACTCAGCCACGATGACCACAAAAAAAAAATGTTTGACTATAAGCACCTTAGAGGGAAAAAATCTCTGATGGTGTAAGTTTTGAAAGTTGTCGACAAAGTAATCTTTCAATAATAGTCATAAATGGTGTAAATATGTATTTATTTGCTTAATGAAAAACATTCTTCCAATGGAATGTATTTCAAACCAGTGGCTCAACCATTTGACGGGTTGGGCTTACACTTACAGAGCTTAAAAGTTTGTACCGTTGTTGGCAGCTTCTCTGTAGCTCAAGTAGAGGCAGATTAAAGGGGGATTGCCACCCAATGGCAAGCTGTAGCACCTATAGCCATTTACCGTATCTAGTTCTGGTTAGCCATAACTTTCAACAGACGAAGGAACACACAAATAAATGTCTTTTTACACAACAAACAAGCCACGTGCCTCATTAATTATTAAGTGTAAAGTTGGTGCGCCCGTGCGCACCAGGAAGCAAGCGGTAAAGTTTAGCCTACGACATAATGGGTGCTTTTTTGTCTATAGGTCGACCGTTTTGAAACGGAGATTTTGAACGGCTAGATGGGCGCCATCCAGTGACAGTGATATTGTTAACCTTGACCGCTTGCTCCCTGGTGAAAGTGCACGCACCAACTTTACACCCAATAAGTAAGAAGGCACGTGGCTAGTTTGTTGTGTAAAAACTTTTTTTTGCGTATTCCTTCGCTTGTTGAAATCAAGTGCTACGTAGAACTAAATAATGGTTGACGACTCTAGATGTTGCAGCTTGTAGTTCGGTGAAAAGACACATTTAAGCCAAAGAAACTCGGGAAGAGGTGTGTGAAAATATGTTCATCAACAATTACACCAACTTCCTTGTTTTTCTGAGTGTAGTGGTCCCTTTCAATGTCATCGGTGATTTCTCCCACTTTCTTGTCACATGTTTCTATCTTATTTTTACAGAAAGCGTCATTCAGAACATGGATTGGGTCATCACAGAAAGCAGGTACCTATCCATACTAGTCAAACCGCTGTATGTATGTACTTACGTAAATTTGTATGTATGTATGCTGGTAGCCAAACATTTTGTAACACAACCAACGTTAATGTGGGCCAAAATATTCTTTAAGTACTCAATAGAATTAAAGTCAAATGACTTTGTCAAAACGGATTCAAGATAATCCTTATAAAATATAAGTCCAACTCTGTTAGACTTAAACCCATTAAGGCGTGGTTCAATTATTCCAAAAAGATTGTCTTTTAGTATTGTAAAATTTTGTTTCATGCCGGCAGTAGCATCAATTATTAGAATCAAGTCAAGCTCAGAATTTTGATCTCCAGACTCCGGCAGTAAATTATCTATCTGATCGGTAATAGCTTTCCCACTATCTGAAAAAACTACATTTGAGAACTTAAAAAAATGAGTTTTTTTAGTTCATTAAGGCCTATCATACCCTCTTCTTGACGCTCCTTGGAAAACTGCCAAAAAAAAAAAGCACTGGACATTAAAAATCGGGGAAGAGACAGTTATTTAATGTTGTATTCCGTAATTTTAGTAATAGTAGATTATAGTGGTACGTTCCAGCTTCCAAAATATTCACGTTTAAACAAAGAAGGAGTGGTATGGTTACTGTAAGGTTTACCCTATCGAGGTGAAACCTTACCGTAACTACTTTACTACTGACCAATTTACGTAACTTTCCGCTAGCTCGAATACTGTAGGGTTGGCTTTCCTGTAATGCTTCGTATCCCTTTTCTGTTGGCTGCGGTCGTTTGGTTGCTACGGGCAACGTGAGGGAACCAATCAGCAGCTTCGTGCTAATTACGTCACCGTTACGACTTATTAAACTTATTTAGCAGAACTGCAAATCCAGAAGTGTGAATTTGACAAATGTGCTGTAAAGGTCTCATCAAACGCTAAATAAAGAATGGCAGGTTACACTAGGATTTTGGGTAAAACTGGTTAGAGCTTAAATTTCGTGGATTATGACCTGTATTTATCAAGAGTTCCGGAAAGAAAATCCCCGGAAAAAAATCCCGGGTAGAACAGTAGTCCCCGGAAAAAAACGACCACACGGAAAAAACAATCCCACGGAAAAACAATCCCCGGAATAAAAATCCCTGGAAAAAAGATCTCATGGAAAAACGATCCCATTGAAAAAAAAAAATCCCCGGAAAAAATTCACGAGAATTTAATAAAAAAAATCATATACAAGATCTGAAAATTAAAATGTAATAAAAAAAAAATTAAAACCATCAACGAATTTGTGTAATTGTACGTACTAGCGTAAGACTTGATGAGAACGCTGAAGTACGTGTAAACTGCCTTTGACCTAAAATTAAATGAACTCACGTCTGAAAGCTTAAAGGTTAAAAGCAAGAACATCAATAAGAACCTACATGTAAATATGATAACTTCTGTGACTTATTGTGACTTGTGTCCGCCTTGCTCGCGCTGCCGTGCTCGCTGCAGCTATACATTTAACATCAAGAACAACTAAATTACACACACGTTCGAAGCACGATATGGATAACCAGGTTGAGACACTCGGTTTGAATTCCACCGTTTGCACAAGGCCGTCTGAGGGAAAATCGGCAGGTTTTAGTTCCTGTTGCTCCAAGGTAGTTGATTTAACATGGCCAAAATCTTATTTTGCCAAAGCAGTACTGTGAGGCTTTATATTCCTGGCACCCATGGCGACTGGCATGAAATTGGGAGGAACGACAGGCAATTTCCACTCCAGTCGGACTTGATTCAAGAAACAAAATGGCTTCCTTGCTTTAAGTTCGTTTAAACGCTAGTTTTTGCACAGTGATGCATGCTTGACTTATTCGAAGCACAAGGGTTATTTTTTGCACACATTTATTAAGTAAAACCTACATACCGTAAGTTTTAACGTTAGTTTTCCGCAAAAGTAAAAAAGGTTGCGCATTTTAATAATTGTCCTCGTGGGACCGCGGCTCAGAACGTCGACTGGTGGAACACGAAGTACAATTATCTTGTTGAATACGCTTTTATTTCCTTCCTGATAATACCAGAAACAGGCTCACATTCTCTCAAGTAGGAATGTCTCTTAAATATATAGAATTTTTAGGTAAAAATTTTGGATTTTTTTTATTCTGGCGATTTATTTTCCGGGGACTATTTTACTGGGATTTTTTTCCCAGGGAATTTTTATTCCAGGGATTAATTTTCCTGGGGATTGTTTTTCTGTGGGATCTTTTTTCCGGGGACTATTTAACCGGAATTTTTTTTCCGGAGATTTTTTTTTCCAGGTTTTTATTTCCGGCCTCCATTTATCAGTGGGAGGAAAATTTTGTTTTGAAGGGAAAGGGAGCGGAAGCAAAATGGAAATTCAGTTAAAAGGTCCAAGAAGTTGTAGCGGGGGGGGGGGGTGTCGCTTTAAGTTCCTGATTGGAGCCCTGTAAAACAGCTCGATTTCAGCTCTTTTGCGCCTTCGAAGCGTTGTTTATAAAGCCTGTTTTCAGAATCCAGCCTGCAATAAATGCCTTATTAACTCAGGGTCTTGCAGTGAGGCTCTTTCCCCCGGCCGGCCCCCCCCCCCCCACGGGTGTACCACTGGCATTTATCAGCTGTTTTCTTAGACTTTACGAAATTCGGTGCTCGAGTGGTACTAACTATATAGACCGATACGCGTTAGTGCGACACCGAGAATCAGTTTTTTTTTTCCGTTTTCTGTTAACAAAAAAATTCAATAAAAAAAAGTAAGTTCGTATAGCTAAAAACTGAATTCAAATAACAGTATTATCTTGAACGCGACATGCTCACTCCTCCACTGGCAGATGACAACTCACTGAACCCGTTGTTAAGGTCACAACAGTGACTAGACTCTATTCGACCGAGAACGCATACGGCCATGGGCAGTGGAAAAGGAATACAAATAAATACAATAATACAATGGCTTAACGAAGGATTAAATTAATACGCACAAATCGTTGTAAATTATATGAAGGAAAGAACAAAACAAGTTATGCAGCGGGGGGGGGGGGGGGGGGGGGCCCCCCTCATTAGAAAATCGATATCGAGTATAGAAAAGATATAAAACATAGCTAACCGCAAAAATCTTTACAAATTATTTTGTTGTTAATTCGTTTTTTTACAAGCAGTTATATCATTGTAATTTTTAATGAAACTTAAAAATTATCTTGGCAGCTGCAATATTGTCATACAATTTCTTTTACACCTAGAATTTTTGCTGCAAAGATCGAGGCTTTGTTTAACTAATTTTCTGTTTAATGACTACATAAATTTAGACATATTTTAATAAAACTATGTGTTGTAGCTGTTAACAGCCATCTTGTTCATAATTTAAATTTCAGCCATTGCTTTCTTGAAATAATTTACGTATTTTTTATTTTTTTATTTTTTGTTTTGTAGGAGCTCCTTTATCGCAGCTTGATCTTATCAATTACGATGCATTAAACGGTAAGTATTGCTGCGTTTAAGGCCTACACTCTTTCACATTTATGACATTTATGCCACATCGTTGCGGCTGCTTCCGTCAACAGCTTCAGACAACATCTTGACGAGTTTAACTGTGCCAAACTTTTGAAAAGACTCAATTATGTTGTCGCCTGCTAGTTGGGTGGTGATTTTTGGACTGGTGTATGCCCAATAATGCCCGCTTGTTCATGATCATGTCTCACCTGGTGACCATGGCTTTTTTTATTATGATGAACTTTTTTATTTTTATTTTATCTTGATTATGATTGACAATTGGTTTAGGCCAGGCTTTAAACTGCAATGCATTTATTTTATTTTATTTATTTTTAAATTTTTTTTTAACATTGACAATGGTACGGCTTTTCCCCTCACTCGTCCCTCACATTTGGCGATGCCATCGGGGCCACTGTCTCCCTGGTAGGTCTAACCTTGGTGGTGAGGCATTCGTGACCCCAACCCTATACCATCAACCCTTCTTTTACAGCCGGTCAACCGTCTTCGTTTTAAACTTTTAAACTTTACAATTTTCAATTTTTCTTTTAACTTCGGATGGCAGTTAGTGACCACCAGGTCCTTGCCTTTCCGGTTGCATTTGCAACTGACTTATATTATTATTATTATAAGTCAAACATGTAATTATCAGGGGACGACGAAACCACACGAGATTCGTTTTTTCCTCCACACCTTTGATTTCGAATTTTCAATTATCAACCATGGGATGCAACGATTGGTTAAGAACAATAATCTATACTTAAGTAAATAGTATCCGTGAGGCATAGGTGATTAACCGGCAATAATTGTTCGTTTGCAAGAAATGGGAAAACGGTCCAATATCGAAGTGGTGGGGAAATCTCACGAGAGCTTAGCACGAGAACAAAACACCTACCATCGACTTCTACCCCGCTTGGCAGGGGGAGGGGTGAGCGTGGGGGAGGGGGAGGGGGCAGCTGGACCCACAGTACCCCGATCCGGTTATTCAAGGGGCCCGCATGGCCTGAACCATGTTTTCCTCCAATTATGAGTTACGATGACTATGAGTAATCTACAAGATAAGTGCGTTTTGTGAATTTTTTTGTATTCCCAACAAACAACAACTCCAATCCAACGGCAACGAGTACGGAGCAGGAGCACTACAACGCAAGCCGGTCAGCCCAAAGATCGAACAACTAAACGTCCCTCCAAATATCGTTCCTTCTTTGTGTTAGCGTGTTAGGATGGGAAGCCTTCAGACGTAAGCAGTCGGTACAATTATGGCCGACGAATATAATTATAACATACTGTAACTTTTTCCCAATTTCAGTCGGGCGAGGGGAGAGGACCACTGTCGTGGGGGCCCTGCCGCTTGGTATTTGAACCAAGAACCTTTCACATATTTTAGGCCTAGTTTTAGATTATAGGCATAATTGTTAGCTTTTAGGCCATATCTAAACGTGCCATTTTAATTTCGTGAGTAGCAGCTAACAAAGAGTTGGGTTCGAGAGTACGATTATTTATTTATGCAACACTGTGCGGAGAATCGGCTGCGATATAGGACCCAGCATTCTGGGCACTAAGCTCCGACTGAGCTTAAGCTTAAGCGCTTTAATCTTTCTCCGTGGGTAACCTAATGACCCCAACCTAGACCACTCAATAACGCCGACTGGTTATCTTCAACCCTTTGGTTATTAGTGATTTAGTGTCTATTTTTTACGCCACTTTTTCTTTTTATTTGATTCTTTATAGTAAACAAGAAACTACGCCATGATGTGGAGCCCTTAGCTGATGGAGGTAATGTACATTTAAATAGAAATTTGTTAAGCAACAGTGCTGGTCGAAGCGCAAGTTTGCAATGATTAAAGAATAATAATTTTTGTTTTTGTTTTGGTTAGGTTTGTTCGAAGGAGACATCGTAGTGGATGAAACACAGGTGGGGAAACATTACACAGTACAAATTATTTTATCGTACGGATATATGCATATAGCAGTTACTGTACATTTTGACTGCAGTCTCCCAATATTAAAGCTAAAATTTTGACACTTCTCCAGCTTAGGTGGACAAATTTTCAAAATCATCATACTCTTTCTCGTTTTTTTTTGAAAAAATAGCAAATCTGGGTAAATCAAGGTTGCCGGTCACAAAAATGATGGTCATTTTTTTAAATCCAAATTACGTGCTTCGCTCGCTCTGCCACGCTCGCTGCGGCTAAAGATTTAACATCAGAAACCTCAACTAATCACAATATAATATGTCTTAACTACAACTAACCACAATATAACGTGTAGCAAGTAATTGCAAATTCCCAATTGACTAGTTGCGGTGTCAGAATAGCCGCAGCCAGTCAATTATAATGGGTTATAATGCTCCCCCAGTTTCTCCCCTCCTTCCCCCGGAAAAAAACACTAAAAAAGAACATATTCACATAAAAATAATTACGGAAATAAATACAAATGCAAATCAAAATGAACACAAAAAAATACTGTAATAGCACCATTGTTACATTGGACATTACGCCTTAGACGAAACTGAAAGCGAAACTTATGAAAACGAACCTTATAAAAGTGAAAAGTGTAAAAGTGTACCCAGTTATAAAAACCCATACACGTACTCTGTACATTGATAGTACACACCGGTGTGTCGTAGCTCAGTCTCCACAATAACTGTGGGCTACGAGTACACATCTTGTGTACTTTTTGAGTCACAAAGTACACAAAATTTGTCCTGACAGCTACACCGTTTGTGAGGATTCTGATCTATGACGTACTGTGACTGCCCAGTGTCTTGAACCGTACGTATACAGATGAGTTCTGTTGCAGTCATGGTGACATTTTTTTGGCCTGACTTAACATAATTTTTTACCCCGATTTGCGATTTTTATGGAAGATCCAAATCAGAAGACAAAAAAAAAGTTTCGCTTTTATAAGGTTCGTTTTCATACGTTTCGCTTTCAGTTTCGTCTAAGGAGTAATGTCCATGTAACAATGGGGCTATTACAGTATATTTTCGTATTCATTTTTATTTGCATTTATATTTATTTCCGTAATTATTTTTACGGGAATATGTTCTTTTTTAGTGGTTTTTCCCGGGGGGGGGGGGGAGCAACGCCGTGATTTCGGTGGCAAATGCTTGCGGACATCTTCTGGCAACGCTGTTAAAGGCTGCAGCACCCGTCCTGTGGTGCTGCCATTATCAAGATCAGTGGTAG